>JAWWEN010027075.1:0-16667 GCA_035582955.1 Sycophila texana | reverse complement strand
TCATAAAATGATCCAAAAACACTCAATTGACATTTATAAAATGTTAAAATACGGAAGTTATCACTTCTGTCGGGGGTCCAGAGACCCACACCTTTTTTTATTCTTACACAAGCTCAATTCTATTAATGTAGATTTTAATGCTTAATGTAAATGCAAAAAATGTTACAGATTACACATGTGTTGAATTAAAAATGTCTATTGCAACATTACTAAAATTAGAAACATAAAAATCTAAATTTAATAATGTATAATATACGTGCTTCAGAGTAAAGTACTTACTAAGAAAATAACAGTCTCAGAAAGTAACTGGTAAAGAGCCGATTTGTGCAAAAGGCAAAGTTCCGTTAAGGTGGCCATTGCTTTGATGGCTTTAGTAGTAACAAATTCTTCCGGATCCGTTAATCCCTGCTGAAGCAGTGGCATCAGTATCGGGCTACAGTGCCAGCCAACGAAAGCAGCGACGTCAACGATACATTGGAAAAATGATCCTCGCAGCTGTTTATCATCCTTGTCATTTAAAAATGTGATAATGTGACTTAACAGTACGTCGTTGGATTTTTGCTTCCCAAAGAACACACACAGTTTACTAATTCCACTTTCCATCAAGGTTTGTTTCACCAAATTTTGCTGATCTGTTAGTAAAGTAGATACCGACTGTTGTACCTGTTACAAATTATTAAAAACAATTATTGAATGAAAACAAGTGTTTTTCTTTGTATTTTTATAAATAAGTACGTATATCCCCTACCATCTCATGCAATGTTTGAAGTTCATTGTCATAGCTTGTTCTGGTTGTGTCGTTATTCTCACTCGTTGAAAGATGAGAATTTTCCAAATAACGTAGTGCAATATGAGCTAAGTGAGCGATATTTTCCGCGTAGGCGGCCCTAACGATCACCGCCTCGTCTTGCGTGAGGTGGGACAGTCCTGGCAGTATGTATTCCGGGAAGATCTTCACGTCCGATGGCGGAATTGTTTTCACTAGATAAAGACACTTCGTAAGCGTGTGAATGGCAGATACTCTTACTCTTGGAGCTGGATCATGAACTAGATGAAACTGCAAATGAAAATTAATAAGTATATACGCATTAAAAAGATATTTATTTATATTTTTACGTAACCGCTAATTAATTAAGTATATTAATTGCAAAACCAAATAATTTAAAAATTGCTTAAATATTTTTAAGTATATTACTTTTAAACTAACTTTTTAATCTGTATAGTGTATAATTTTAACGGGGTAATAATACAAAAGGGAAATTAAAAAAGTAATAAAAAATCGTTTCCTTTCAAATCAGCTATAGAAGCCAAAGTTAATTAGTATTTTTATAGATAAGCGTATATGCTTGATAAAGTTTTATTTTAGTTATCTTAACAGCTTAGTTCCTGTAGAAAAGTATGAGATACGAGCGTATATGACAAAAACTAAATTGTAAAAATAATTTTTCTTTTTAAATAAGTGATGCATTCAAATAACTGTATAATACTTACAATATATGGTAAAATTCTATCTAAAATAGTTTCATCTGATGTATTTTCTGCTAGTTCAAGCAAAATTTCAAGGCTTTGAAGTTTAGATTGCGAATGGTGCAGCCCTCGAATACACGAGGTAACCAGCTGCGTAATAATGACAAGTCCTTCTTTTCCGTCAATGGCTTCCGGATCTTCACCCCTCTTTTTAAGATTGGATTTATCTCCAGCGTTTTCTTCAATAGAGTCCATTGCATCCAATTTTGGAGCTTCATGAATGTCCACCTCGATTTTGCTTAAGCTTTCATCAATTATCTTTCCCATAGGTTCTTCTATTTCTTTCTTCGGACTTTTTTCTTTGCTTTGACCAGACTCTTCTTTGGTAAGTTCAACCTCAGGAGGTTCTTTGTTCTCTTTGCTTTCCTGACTCTCGTTACTTTCTTGGCTCATTTTGCTTTCTTGACTTTCTTCATTTTTCTTGGCTTTATTTATGAACATGCTAGTGACATTGCCGATATCTTTTTTCAGTCGACTGATCTTTTCGTCCGGCGAAAGGATTGGAGCAGCTGAGAAGATCTGCATGTAAGACTGCAGAAAACTATAAAAGTACTCAGGGAAAATTTTGCCACGCGCCTGAGACAAATAAATTTCCGCACTCTTTCGATTTCCTGGATTCTTCTCTATCATAGATGCTAACAACTCTCTTACTCCCGTATCTTCTATATTATCCAGATGTTTGCTGGCTGAATATTCGCCATTTCGATAAGCTATAAGTTCATATAATTTACCAATAAATATCGTAAAATTTATTAAATTTTTTTTTAAAGCTTTAAATTTAATAATTAGAATTTAATAATTTACCTAAAAGTTGAGAAAAATCAAAAGGTGGATGTCCTTCATTATACAACTCTGTTAATGCACAGCCAGCTGAAAAAATATCCATCATTGGATTGAGATCACCTTTTTTCAGCTCTTGTTCAGGAAAAAGCATATTATTAGGCTCTGAAGTCAAAGTTTTGACAAAACGTTCTGGTGCTATATAGCATGTTCTATTAAAAGTAATATTTACTTAATTATCAAATTTAATTAAATATTAAATATTTAATTACTTTTAGATAATTTGCAAGTTTTACCTTCTTCGAGATGTATCAAAAAAATAAGAAAAATCAGCAGGATTGTCTTCTGGCAAATATGTTGGTTTAAAACTAGCAAAATCTGTTAGTAAAATCCAATTCCAACTGGTTATCATTATATTTTCAAGTTTAATATCTCCATGGTAGACACCAAATTTATGGGCTTGATGCAAGGCATAAAGTACTTGAAATGTAATCCACTTCTTTTCCAAACTTGATAGAAATGGCCTAGTGCTAATGCGATCATAGAGAGAATATTTAACATACTCTCTCATAATAAAACCAGCCTTTTCAGTCAACTGGAAAAAACATTCAATTTAAATTTTACAATAACATAAATTATGTTATAAAATTGAAACATATTAAATAAACTTACAATCATCCGTTGGAATGGTAAACAATTCACAGCAGAAGCTAGCTTTGATCTTATTTCCTCCAATTTATCTTTGTGCATTGATAAAGGTAGGGTAGGGTCATGGATTGCAAACACTTTTACTACAATCAATCCTTCTTGACTTCGAGCTCTGGCTACTTTAAAAAATCTTGTACTTCCCAAGCTGAAAGTTTAGTAAAATATAAGTTATATAATTATAAAATTAATTATGTAATAATTATTGTAAAATAATTAATAACAATTGGTAATAGAGTAAGTAATAGGCCTATTAACATCAATCAATAATAATAGAATAGTATAAAAAAAAAAATATTACCAATAATATTACAAAAGTTTTGTTAGACGATTTTAATAAATCAAAAATACTTGCAAGTTCAATAAAAACTGACAATTTACAATCTCGCCTGCGTTGTCTAGCAAACGTACAATTGGTACTCTCCGGCAGTCGCAATCATCAAATTTGCATTATAATCAAGTAGTGATATAAGTGTCAAGTGTCTAACCACAAGCTTGTTCGACCATATTAATAATTTCATAGAATGAAAACTCAAGGCAGAATATTGTTTGTCCCAGACTCGAACACATCAAAGCAACTAAATATTGTTGCTTCGCAGCACAGCTGACACTAAAAACTACTTGGATTGTAAGTCCTAGCTACGAAGCAGCTGCGAACGTGCTCCTGTGCTTTCACTATGAGAAAATTTCTCGCGGCACAGAAAAAGCAGCCTATAGACATTCCTAACTGTTGTTTACACCGAGACCGACGAATAAGCCGATTAAAGGCGACTATAATCCCTAATGACGAGCTCACCTGACGTCGAATCTGAGATCGCTGTGGTCGGTGAGGTAGTGCTCGACCGGAAAGATTTGGCTCGGAGCAATGCCCACCAGCTGATTGCCCATGGTGTTGCCTCTTCACCTGCTCCCTTGGAATCGGCGCTAGTCCTCGTTGCGAGTGCGCGGCATCCTCGAGCCCCTGAATTTCCGTTACCTCCGCCTCCGCCTCGACGGAGACGCGCACCGCTGGCACATAAACACGCGGGAGAGGAGAGACAGACACAGTGAGAAGTGAGAGAGAGTGAGAGAGAGAGAAACAGAGAGGACGGGGCAGAGTGCGGAGAGAGAGAGAGAGTAAATTGTGAGGTTAGGTTCGTCAGCTGTGCGAAGCTAAGCGCACAAAAGAGCCAACTGACGTAGGCGAGAGAGCGCGCGCTCCCTGCGTGATGTGATCTCCGCGCCTCGGTGGCGACGATTCGGCGCAAGAAGGTGGGGGCTGTAGAACGAGCCTGCGAATGAAGGAGAGAAAGAGAGGCCTTCCGGAGAGGGAGGCGCGCACTGTGAGATCGCGGCTACGAGGAAATCCCGTTTCTTGGAGCACCAGTCGCTCAGGACCGCACTCGCCTGCTTCATACTCTTGCGCCTTCCTATAAGTAGTTACAGACACTATATAGAGGATAGACTTGTGTGTACTGGTTTTAGAATTCTTCAGACGTTGTTCGAATTAACCTTTTTAATGGTGTACACTTCGAAATACTTGAAGAATACGTTCTTTGCCCAGCTGTTTAAATGTAAGAGGTTTTTATGAATTGATTAACGTTAAAAAACAGTGAGTGACATTTGAAATTTACAATTATTTTGCGCAACTGTCCAAATATATATGACCCGATAAGAATTTAAAAAGTTTTTCGTATTCGACGTTACTGTAACTTTTTTTTTATTTTTTTGCATTTATTATGAAGACTTCTAAGAGAAAAGGACATGACTTCTTGTGTGTATTTTAATTAAGAGGGCCCTTTTTACTTATAGAAATCTTCAATTGTAATTAATGTTTTGCATTTTATTATTGTCGCTTATAAATTGGAATAATTCTTATTTTTCTAAAGCCATTTATAAAACTATATTATAAAAAATATAATATAAAAATATGGAGTAACTATTCGTACCAAAAATTCACGTAAATACGTAAATGTACAAAAGTATTTTTATCTTTATAATCGTTGTACATAACGATAGAAATTTAAGAACAGAATTGATTATGTTTTGACTATCATGGTCGAGTCGTTATTGCAACGATTAACTAAAAAAAAAGGATACCGTGTTATACCTCTTTACAAACATATCACAACCTACTTCATTAAAAATAGTTCCAGGGTTACATTATGAATGAAAAGTCCGGAAATTCATTGCATTTCCGCGCAGTCGGAACTTTGTTTATGCATATGTACGTGATGTATGACATATAAAGTAGCCGGTTACTTTCACTCACACAAGACTAAGAGTTTCCATAAACGTTGGCTCTCTTGATTACATTTATTCCACGTTTTATATAATTCTGCTTATAGAACAGTAAGTCCTCAATATTTAACATCTGTATGTACATCAAAATTATAATTAATAGATAGCAACTTGTTTCCAAAAAAATTACAATAGTACAATAATCTAATAAAGAATTGACGAAAATAAACAAATAAATTAAATAATTGTTATCAATATACCAATATTTATACAAAGATGCTATTTATCCAATGGGTATTTTAAGAAAATAGAAACACTTATGAATAATTATTCTATTTGACATAAGCGTCAAATTAGTAACGTCTATTTTTTATTTTAAAAATAAATAAAGCTATAAATAATTCTATAAAAAAAAGTTATATATTACGTGAAAATCAAAACACTTTTTTTAAAAAAATATTAGTCATCTTTGTGAATTGTAACTTCCTGTATTCAATTTAAAAGTATCATAAAAAAACTATAATCAATATTATATAAATTATATTTAAAGAAATTTAATGTCCTTTTCTTTGTAGTCAATAACTATAGACTTTCTCTAAGAATTGTAATAATTATTGTTCTTCTGTAAAGTATTCGTGAAATTAAAAAAAAAAATCAAATTTAAAAGGGCATTTTAAAAAGAAAAAATACTCTGTTACTTATTTGATACGTATATTTTCGCTGCATTCTCTCGTCTGAATTTAAAACTCATTTGTCAACTCGCAGTCGTATTAGCTTCTTTTATAGTCTTCTCAAAATCAACCCTGATATAAAGATCTAATAAAACCTCATGAATGGTGCATTTTAATATGTGTATTTGCACCCTTTTTCCGAGAATTTTAGAGAATTTTATGAGATTTTATAAGTCCTTTATTTAATAGGGAATTTCTTCATCCCTTTGAACATGTATTTTTTTAACAGAATTAGAAAAAGAACCGTCGAAAATCCAGTTCCTTTTGTTCCTCGGGTCGAGGAGACAGGCTCCGGAGGCTGCGTGCGTGACTCACTCGTCGGGCGCGTCGCCATGTACCTTAGCGCTTAGAAGTCGACGTCGCACGCCGGGGGATACATAATTTACCGGGAGGCGCGAAGACGTGCAGGGAGCATGGAATTGGAAGGCGCGCGCCACTTTGCTCCGGAATCTTGTCGTCGTGAGGGCGCGCCTCAAATTTTATACCGAATAGTCCATTTGTATTCAGGCGATAAAAGGCTGCCGGGGCGTATTGTTTTTTAGTACTCTCATTGTTTCAAAATTAGCACTTTATTTTATAAAAAATATACATATTCATCTTTTTTTTTTTTTAAAAATACGAAAAATACGGAATACTTAAAACTTTTTGTTTAAAAGCAATGGGTGCTTTTATATATTTATTAATTTATTTTTTAATGATGTATATCGAATAGCGAATATAATTTTTCACAAATCTTTTTGTAAACCCAAATATAAAAAGTCACGTGTTTTCAATGTTTTACTATAATTTTGTAGAAGCGCGTCGGATCTTGATATTTCCCGGATATACTAGTGTATTTAAAATCGCCATAGCAGTGAAGAGTCTTAATTTTTTATTATAGCTACAAAACAGCTTTTTCGAACATAAATAATTTTACTGTTTCAACCTACAGGCGTTCCGAGCACCAGCCATTGATCTACCCTACTTTGTCCAAAAGTAGAGCATGGAATTCGCCAATTTCTACGGCAGCTGAACGATAACTTATCCTTGATCAAGAAATTATAGATTCAGAAGATTAGATTATACAAAAGTGAACAAGAAGTTAATTAAATTTCATTGGAATTCTGGACTATCGCTGAAGCTCTATTGTCCGCTTTCGACGATCAAGGGTGATTCACAGAGTTCCTCCTGAGCTCCCTCCTCGATTGTTCCTTTGCCGCAGAAGCTAAATTACATATGTATGTGAGGACTGCTACCTGGCCTCTCAATCCCAGAGAGTCTCTTAATTCGCAGAAATGTTAGGCGTATAGTCAATCTTCAATCAGAGGTATAATCGAAAATATACTATTTGATAATTTAAAATAAATACATAATTATATATTTTTTAATAACGATAACTCTAATACTTTATAGGTAAAAAGAAAAGTTTTTCAAAAAATATTTGCTGTTAAGATTTTCAACTGAACAATCTCAAGTGAAAAAGAATTATTATTTAGAAGAAAAGAAACAAGAGAATTTTTAAGGATTCATCTAATTATTCGAGGCTGCATAATCCGTAAAGTAAAAGCAGTTCTCTATTAATTTCAGTTATGCAAATCCGTAACGTTCAGGAAGTCTTTAGATTTCCCACGATCTTCTCCTAATCGTGCACCATTTCCGCATTTTTTCCGGAACGAGAACTGACGCGCTAGAACGCCACTCCGGACGGTGTATATGTACGTGGAGCGGTAGAGGTAACGAGCGGCTAAGCGCGGGATTATTGCGCGCTCGTTTTCCATCGGCACGGTTCGTTGCAAAATATCGCGTGAAAGTTCTCGAGGCCTGCCAGCATCTCGTTCGCGTATCTCGCGCTCTGTGCCAGTCTGGCCGTCTGCGCGCTACGTAAAACATAACTCGTAAGAAATTTTTATTAAAAAAACTGTATTTTAAAATTCCTACTTTTTTCTAGGTAATTTGCAAGATTTTCTTGTTTCTTTACTGCAAAGTATGCAAGTATTTTCATCTTACTCTTTAAGTTTGATTATTGCCTAAAGTTATTGTAATTCGAAAATCGTATAATAGATTGTAATTATCGTTTACATAAAATTAAAGACTGAATTGTCAGTTTCGATTGTTCACATTATCCCAGTAAACTTGTAAATCTCATCGACAAATTTGATTTGCCCAAATACAAATTGATATTTTCTGACTACAGGAAAGGTGATGCATCGACTCCAGCCATGAGGTGAACTACGTACAATTGATAAGACGTTTTCACAGCTCCCGGCCAGTGTAAGGACCATTATTGAATTGAAGCATACCGAAGCGTACAGCATTCAAGCATAAAAAGGTACATAGCCTATTATACGCCCAGGCATCATAATGCATGCAAACGTCAAGATCGTCACCTGCGTGAGCAGCGCGAGTGTGCGATAAGTAGCCTCACCGCGAAGTAGAAGGCCATCAAATGAGCGCCGACTACGTGCCGCATCGCGGCTGATTATTCCGAACTTCGTGACTCAGAATCGTCTCGTGTTTAACCCGTATGTATGTACATACGTTAAATGTAAGGCGCAAATCCGCTGGCGATGCTACGGCAAGTGTCGCCACTATCGTTATCTTGGCTTTTCTCATTTTCTTAGCCGCCGGGGAGACCGGCACACTCCTGCATCAGTGACTCATCCGCTGCCATCATCGCCGCATGTAATCGGCTTCTCTCCCCCTCATTTATTCGTATTTGCTTTCTTTATATTTCTGTTCAGAGGCTTCATTTCGAAGTTTACTTGTCCTCTTGCTAGTAGAAATATACGGACCGTACGTTGCTTGAGAATGCAATATCGCCCACTGAACTGATAGTAGTACCCGCAAAAGTAGTATTTTACGTAGGTGCGCGCTTTTAATGCAAAAAGTTTGTTTGAAAATTTATAAAATATTTTGATACACCTTCAGTCTGTTTATGATACATCTTTTTTACATGTACATATTTTATTCATATTAATCGAAACTTAATAAATTATTAAATAAATACGAAAAATAACATTCAGTGGATAGAAATTTAAATAATTCTTTGTTCATTCGGCGATTTTGTCACCGGAAAGTAAGACATGCTACATTTTCAAAGAATCAATGAAAAAATCCGAAGTGACTCACGTTTCGTAAGTAGATTTGAAGTCATAGATACTATCAAAACGAATTAGTATCTAAAGTATTTAAACCGAAGGCATGTAAGTTATAAGTGCTACCTCGCTGATAGACAATATTTTCACTGAGTTATGACCGGTGCACGTCCACTTCTTTTGTCCAATAATTTCTTTTTGTTACTCGACGTCGAGCGTAATTTAAACGCGCATTTAAAGACTCGAGGATATTTCAATTGTGCTCAAGGATAGGTGAATATACTTAAAAGAAATTAATCTTCCCTCGATATATTTCGAGTTTATTACGTTATTATATTGCTAAAATTACTATTACCGATTTTTCAATTAAAAAAACGTATTTTATGACTTGCTTGTGAACTACAGATTAATGATGGAAATTTTAATTATAAGTACCCTTAGATTATGATATTTAATTAAGACGTGCGTTCTATAATAGAATAATTTTAAAAATTAGATTAGTAGGAATATCAATCAAATTAATTATTATTAATAGTAGAAAAACAAAAGTACTATAAATTTATTTTTTGCAATACAAGCGAGTTTCATTTCTTTATTCTTTTCTATCAACTTCGATAGCTAATGAATCGCATGCAATTATTCATCGCCTCTAAAAAAAGTAAGAGGAAAACTGCCGACAACTTGACATTAACAACAACCATTATAAGCTTTGCACGAATGTTAAACTTGAACGCTTTAAATTGGTAATGAAACGTATGACGAATTAATGTGACAAACACAGTTACAATAAAATAAAGTCTTTAGCAGTTCATTAATTTTATTGATTTTTAAATTTTCATAAATTTTAGAAAATAAAACTTGCTAGAATAATTTTTTTAGTTTTCATTTTAAACGAAACTAGATGCGATCATATCGCTTTAATTTAAAAGTGGTTAAATGAAAAAAAAAGATCATCTGAAAAAGACTGATCTCGTGACTCACTATTATAAATTCGCATACTTTTTTTGAAGGAAGCGAACACTCATAGGGAATGAATTCCGCAACTTTCAAAACTCGCAATCTTTTTTTTTATACGAGAAAAAAATAATTAAAAAATTAAGAGAATTAACACGATAATTTAATAAGAACTTTTAACGATTATCTTAATTTACTATACTCTCAGCAGCACAGTCTGAAATTTACAAAAAAGGAATACGTACATTAATCTCTTGCAATAATAAAGATCTTCGTAATCCATGCAACACTAAATTTTCATTTGAAGCAAGACAAAAATAAAAAAATGGTATTATAATCTCGTTAATTTGTAAGCTCGGGACTCCAAGAAACCTGACATTCGATAAAACTGAATTCAAGTAGAAGAGGCAAGGCTAAGGCTAGGTACGAAAATCATTAATTATTTTTCTTTATTTAAACAAAAAAAAAAAAAAAATGCAAAATCGTTTTCGTTCATTCTCACTCACACACACTCATGCGTCGCTCCCACCTCAGAGTGTCTTCCCCTCCTCTCGGCTTTCAGACGCACGCACGAGGAGAACGAACACCGCCGAGACATGCGTCTGCGGCAGTTCCAGCGGTGTCTTCTCGAGGAGCAGCTGCTTTGCACTTACTCCTCTCCGTTACACGTTCATATACGCGACCTTTGTACATAGTGTCCAGTGCGTCCAGTTTCATCGCCCGTATCTACCCCCATTTCGATATTTTGATATCATCGCCGACACGAAGGAAGAGTATAAAAGAGGGATTAGTCGGAGTCGAGGCGGGCAGATGATAGCTGCGAGACGGAGAAGACGCAGAGCGCTCTGAGGAATTTCGTGGGTGAGTCAGCTCGGCGCTCCGGAGCATGCGTGCAGTTTGAAAGAGGCGCCCAAGGCGCCCGCGCAGCGGAGAGTCGTCCTGGCGCGCTGCACCACGAGTGAAAGGAGACGCGAATTTTTTTTTACTTCGTTTTTTTTTTATTTTTTTTTTATTTCGTTTTGCTATACGCGCCGTGCGATTAATTCGAGCGAACGTGACAAAGGAGCGCGGACAGCTTCGACGATCGCTTATACACTGTAAAAAAATGAAGAAAAGTGCGGTGTGCACTTAACTAACCGGACACCCCAGAGTGTTAAATTTAACATCATTTTTTTAACAGTGTTTCGGCTCAGGATTCTGACTACTTTTTCGTTGACGCGAGAGTGGAGAGCGTGACTTGACGGTGGGCGAGAAATCTTCTCTTTTTGAGCTTTTGAGCTTGATTCGAGTTCCTTAGCGAAAATTTCATTGGAGTTCGGCAGAGTGGCAAGGCCGAGTTTTATACATATAAATTTAACTGTTTCTTTGTGTCACTCGCGCTGAAGGATTATTTGAAGGTGCAGTGTATATAAATTACGCAGGTGTGTTTATTTTGTGAGTAAAAGAGGCGTGTGGATAACTTTTAAATAAAAATGGAAAAACTTGTTCAATCGATCAATTTAATCAGTATGATGCTTTCAAAAGTATCATCGTTATGTAAGCTAACATTGTAAATTATGGAAAGTGCTATTTTGAGAAATAATTTTACAAATTACTGCTTACTTTGATAAATTATATATATCTTGTTCGTCCGCCTTTATTGTTCGTTTTGTTTTTCACGTGGTTTTAACGCGTCTCGAGGTTATCGAATGGAAACAGTCGATTTTAAAAAAGATGCATGTTTACTTAGTTTACGATAAAAAGGTAGCCTTGCATTAAAAATTAACTGCGCGCGTACTCAAAAATTAAATTTTCTTTAACTTGGTAACTTTTCATTCTATGGGCACGTTTATATCTTATTTTACAGAAAAAATAAATATAAACTTTAATAGGAGGTAATGCATAATTATCTTATTGTGAAATAATCATAAGCTGCGTACACGACACTTGTTTATAATTATGTACATAAAAAATGCACGTTGTATAAGAAGGACACTGTCGCAACAATGCGACGTCATTATCGTTCAGAAAATTCGGAGATTATTACAAATGTTTTATAAGTTTAAATTATACAGATTGAGCATCATATTTTCCTTTTTATTTAAGCAAATTTCATACTGCACGAGGGTTAACAACTCTCGTTGTGTGGAGGCTTAGTCAGCAAGACGTGATGGGAGAATGCGGAAACTCTAATTACTGTTATTATGTGTTTAGTTATTAGATAAATCTTGTAGCAATTCAACAATATGTCGCTGTAATTGTTATCGCACAGTTTGCGCTGTAGACAATTAGGAAATTCGTAATCATTCAAATCTCCCACTGCGCACAGAAGCTAAATCCTCCAAAGCGATTGGTATAAACTCTGCTGGTGTTCTATATAGCATAAGCATGTAGGTTTCTAGTTTTCCCGCTTCTCCTCGTACTTACGATTAATTGTTCTATTAATATTTTTATCTTAGTTTCAAGCATCGACTGTCTTTTATGACTCATTGGTTATTTTACAAACACGGCAGAGCATTTATCTCCGTGCTGAGATTGGATAAAACTTTCAATTCGTTGTAATCAGGTTATAAAATTTATTTTAAAAAATCTTATCAGCATATACCTCTACCATTGCTTCGGAATTTCACGATACGATAAAAGCTCCCTTTCTCGGTACACGACCAAGTTTATCGCACGGCTATCCCCGTTTAATCCGGTGATGTAAATACCGTCTCAACTAACATTAGAAGCCCCTGTCTAAGATTCTTAAATTACAAGAAAGAAGCGCGGGAGCCGGAGTTATCGTTTCATTATCTTTTCCTTAATTTCAGCTTTATTTAGTTGCCGAGAAAGTCTTTTGTTACATATCGGGCTTTGCCTTATTCCCTCTAAAAAGCGAATGTAGTTTTTAATCATTTTTACGACTCATTAAACACTTGCTTTGTTCTCTTTTATTATATTGCTACCTTTGGATTTAAACATACTTTCGTTTATATAATTTATATCAATTTTGATATATATATAATTCTAGAATTTATGCAGAGATTATTGTGCAACTATTAACGTACATATTTTACATAATTAATGGCATTGTTCAATTCGGTAGATTCTCCTGATTACATCGATTTATTAATTCTCTAATTTCATATCGTATATGATAAGCTGTATCTTTTTAATATGAGTTGAAAAGAATAATGTATTATAATGAAATATCAGATAATTTTAAATAAATTGAATTTTATATCCTTTTATATATTGATTTTACTTTTTTACAATATTTTGTGAGAAAGCTAACTGCCAATCTATTGGCAGCGGTTTTTAATGTAAAATATTATGCTAAATTAATGGGAGGCTATTTATATGCACACTCTAAATCTCAAGCTTTACACGTGTTTACGTTACTCTAAATACAGTAAAAAAAAAGCCGAATAAAACTGCTAATAAAATTATAAATGAGAAGCCTCGTTAAGAGGGCAAAGTTGCAGAAGATCAAGAACAGCTGACCAGCGTGACGCTAATATACGCAGCAAAAGGACGAACGAAAAAAAAAAATATATAACGCCCCCGCTTAATGAGGCTCGCGCCAGTTAAGTCAGTACTATTTTGAAAGCCGCCGGTCCAGGAGAGAGAGATAGAAAGAGAGGAGCACTCGCGGAGGTCCGAGTAACGTATTTTTAGAAGACTCACAAGTTATTAACCCCCGTGCGCCAAGTGCATCTCGCTGGAAGCGTCGAGATCGTTTGGGAGGTTTCACCTCCCTTTCAACGCCGCGACCTGCGGAGTACAAGGCCGACAAACAGACGGTCGTGAAGGGAGAATGGCGGTGGGTGGGGGAGCTTGTCGTCACGGAAGCTCTTGGAGCTTCGCGGCTCGAAGTTCGACGTTCGTGCCCCAAGTGCGAATCGCCTCGGCTTGTTGCTCTCCGGACGCGAGCTGCATTCAATGACCTTTCGCGGAAACTTTAAAGCTTCTTCACTTTTTCGCAGTTCCCTCTCTGTATCTATACTGATGCTACACGCCGGACTGCTACAAATCAATTCAATTTATATATACTTTCTTTCATAGGAAATAAAATAGTATGGGAATTTGATAAATACACCGAGAAAAAAATTTAGTTGGATCAACGTTTCGCGCTGTTAAATACTTCCAGAAAAAATTGTTACTTTAGTAACGTCAATTTTTATTGAATAGAAGTATCGCTAAGATAACAAAAAACTCTGTCAAAATAAGCTATGCGCTGTTAAATTAATAGTGACGCTATTAAATTAACAGTGTAATCATTAGATTAACAGAGGAATTGGGAAGAACAAAAAAAAAAATAAAATTTCATGAACTGTGTCAGTTAGAATATCAAAAAATAATTGACACGTATTTTTTCTTTTTTTAATTTATTGTTTATTAAAAAAGATATAGTGATTTGAAAAGTGGGGATGTCGTCACGATCCTACACTATATAGATATACTATGCCGTAGTGACGTCACGATCATACTAAATTTTATCTAGCTATATCTTTGTTAATAAACGTTCAATTGAAAAAAGAAAAAATACGTGTCGATTATTTTTCAATATTCTATCAGACGGATATAATGGAATTTTTCACTATTCTTCCCAATTGTTGAATTAACAGCTTTTTTCGGTTGGAAGTATTTAACAGCGCGAATCATTAATCCAACTAAATTTTTTTCTCACTGTAGTCTGCAAATGTATTTAAGAAAAGAGTAAAGTATAAAAAATAAATTTACCAAACGATTATTACGTAATTTTTTTTTTTTACTTTTTATATTAAATAAATGCTTATTTATACGCAATCCTTCTTTCTCACGGTATTACAAACAATTGTGTTAGTTTTTAAAAAACAGATCAGAATTTGGCACTATAATCAAGATTTTATCCTTCCTTGTCTTAGATAATTTTCATATATTCTGCTTAAAAAATACAGGCAAAAAGCAAAATAATAAAAGATTTGTCTTGAATTGCAGGAGACCTCAGAAGCTGTGGAGGCCCGCTAGCGAGCCTTAGGGCCATCCAGGCAGGATGAATCGGAGCGAGCTGAACGTGATGCTGTCGAACGGCGGCGGTTCGAGCTTTCCGGGGGTGACGCTGCGCTCAAATTCATCGTCGCCGTCGCACATCCCGGTGCCACGAGCCGCTGGACCGATCAGGCTTCAGGAGCGCATCGCCAACCTTAGGTCCGTCTCGGGACAGCCGCAGCTGACGAGCCTACAGCATCAGACGAGCACCGGTGGAGGCGGCGCTGGTGCCGGCGGAAAATCGATGTCGGTGGCCGCGCAGCGCGCCGCCTTCGAGAGGCTCGACTGCGCGCCGAGTCCCACGCGCCTCAGTCGCAGGGAATCGTCGGGGGCACCCCCGCAGTCGCCGCGCCAGCAGTCGCCCGCCTGCAAGAGCCCCCGGCTCGACCGCAGCAACAGCTTCACCGACGCCAGTCGCTGGCGCTCCAAGTTCGACGAGGCCGAAAAGCGCCGGAAGATGTTGCTGCAGAAAAACGAGGCTGGTTTGTTGTCACTTTTATTTTCTCTTTTGCTGATGCCAAAAGAAATCTAGTTTTTTCTCTTTTATCCATTTATTTTTTTTTTATTTTTTTATTCATTGAAAGAACTTTGCGAGGTTTTCTTTATGTATTTGGCGTTCTTGAAACATTTTTTAAATTAATTTAATGTAATTGGAGATTTGCATTACGAAAATGAAAGTAACGGTTAATAAGTTTCATTCAGATTGATACATTTTGAAAAGTTATCATTATTACATTGCAGTATTACTGTATGAAAAAATTGTATACTAAATGCTGCAATGTAATAATAAAAATGTTTTAATTTAAATCAGAAATTTGTTGAAAAGAAGAACGTCAACTAAGAAGAAGAAAAAAAACGCTGCCGACACCTTTCATTTTTTTATGACTTTCATTATTCATTGCGGCTAAGAAGAGGGAAAGAAGTTGGGCGGGAAAGCTGGAATTTCAGAGGGGTCGGATTCGACGCTTGCGCGACACTGCGTATAATGAAAGTAGGTCACTATGAAACAGGTGGAATTAGAAAGAAATGCTGAACTTTGACCATTCAAGCTTTTTCCTATACCCAAAATTCGATACGAAAATTAGATTCGAGATAAAAGAAGTTAAGAGAATTTTTTCACTCCTGCATGATCTTTTTAAAATAGTAGAAGAAATCCGCTAATTTCTTATACTTGCGTCAACTAGTAATAATGCCTTGTTGAACAAGTAAGTTTTAATATATTTTTCTACTTGTTCACATTAAGTTCGAGGTTGTTACTGCAGGTAAAAAGTTTTGTATGGAAACCTATACTTACAAGGGGTGGGTTTCGATAAGGTCTATGAACTTTTACGCACGATACGCGTGCCGCATCAAAATTTGGACTTATTAGTGATGTTGAACTCACAAATTATCCTCAACTTTTGTTATTAGCAACATTATTTCTAAGTTCTAATGATCCTAATATCTTAAATTTTATGCGAAACTACTTATTACTGATGTAAATACTTGATAAGTCGACTAGTCGACCATATAATTAGTATAAGCAATTAATGAATGATTTAAGGGGGGGGGGGGGGTATGGTATAATGGGTTCAAAAAAAGCATTTTTTTGCGAATTTTTTTAATAAAAAGTATACAAGTTTTTTATTTAAACTTTTATACGTACATTAAGACAACATTTAAAGAATACTTTGAATTTTTTAGG
>JAWWEN010027064.1:0-16671 GCA_035582955.1 Sycophila texana | reverse complement strand
ACCGTACCTATTCAGAAACCTTAACCTAACCTAACCTACCTATTACTTACCGTACCTATTCAGAAACCGTAACCTATTCTAAACTAACCTAACCTTACTTACGAAAAATGATGGGGGTTGGCGCGCGTAGCGCGCAGGGGGGCGGAGCCCCCCTAGTTCTTATTTAAAGCAATGAAAAATTCTACAAAACTGTTAACAAATAAAGAATTCATATGAAATAGAGTATGTTTGTATATTTTACTACTGACAAGGAGAGTATCAACTTTAAACCCATACCCATCCAATTTGGATGAAACTTTGGGAATTGTTTTATATTATTTAATAATGAAACAAACTACTTTTAGTTTGATCGCATAATAGGCTTTCGTTTAAAAGACACAATTGAAAACATTTTTGCATTGTTCATAAGGACAATGCTAAAAATATCGTATATATAGATATAGTAGTAATGTTAACAAACCTTGCTGTATCTGCTAAGTCAAGGCCTATGGGATCAAACTAAAAGTGGTTTGTTTCATTATTCGGTACTAGAAAACAATTTCCAAAGTTTTATCCAAATCCATGACCAGGAGGGTTAACACTCTCCTAGTGAATGCCGCATCAAATACTGATTATACTACTTATTTTAACAAATGATAGAATCTTGATTTTTCCTAACATACCCTTCACTCTCTCGAATTTATTTTTTTAATTTTATTTCATCACGTGCACTAAATAAAATGTAACACCTTTCTTCTCTTGAATTGCTTCAAAATTATTCTAATAAAAATTCTAAATAAATCTGAAAATAAAAAAAAATCTTAAATATCAATATTTTATAATACTCTTTTTCACTCCTTTTCAGTCACGTCGTATATCTCACAATGATTTAACAACCTATTTTTTGTCATAAAACCTCCTCTCCTCCCAATTGCACAATAAAGAGCTTCTTGACATCCTCATTATCGGTTCACATCCGATACCTTATTAAAATAAATTCGAAATTGCCCGGATTACGTTAGGTCGACTTCTCCGATCCTCCCGTTCCTCTCGTAATTCTCCCAGTCCTCCTCTCGCCGTCGCAGTCACCTCGCTTTCAGTTACTAATCTCGTAACTCCTTCTCAGTTCTCCGCCTTAGTCCCCGCGGCCTTAGCCTAGCGACTCGCGCGCCAGGGGGTGGCGTAGGGGCGCGGAGGGGAAGCTTGAAACGAGCGCATCTGCGCAAGAGAGGCCGTGCCACTCTATTTCGCCGAGAGGCGAGGAGTATTCGCGCTTCTAGGACTACTAACGCGACATTCGAGAATGTTAATGAAACGACCATTACCTCGCGCCGATGAAATTGTAATGACTTCGCTTGGTGGCGCGGCACCAGTGTCGAGGTCGTTAATCCGCACGCCACGTCCTCATTAGGGGGAAACTCGACGCGGAGGCACGTCGTGTCTATCCCTCAATTGTTTGCCGAACGTCGAACACTAGGCTACGAGTGCCACTTGACTCGTTCACCTCTCACCTTTCTCCAGATACTCCCCCTTCGTCTCTATTCTCGATTTTTTTTTTATTATTTCGAGCTTATGCTCGTTCGATCTATATTGTTCCAACTCATGCACCGTCGACTTCAGCACCGGAGACCGGGTGTCCGATTAAAAGTATCACGTTAAATTGGTGTCAAATCCAATTGGAGTTACGCGAACTCTTGTTGCTGATGGTTTTGTTTTTTTTTTTGCAGCCTTCATCAGCGAGGGGCTGGTTAATTGCGTAGGATAATGTCACACTTTTTATAAGGCAGATAATGTGTTACACTCTAAATGAATTCTAGAATAAAAAAAGAGAAAACGACATTATACTTTCATGGGACAATTTACCTTTACATTTTAGTTTTCCTTTTTTATTTTGAAGCGAGGGTATATTTTAAAAAATGAATATTCTTTTTAAAGAAAAATAAAGAAAAATATTTCTTTTTTAACTGTGTATTTGTTAAGGGTGTGTTCGTGTTAAAACTGATTTAAATGTATTTTCGACACGCCGTGCGCAAAGTTACGATTTTGCGCAGGCTCAATCAAAATCAGCTACGCAAAATCGTACCTTGTACACGTTGTATCGAAAAATAAGTGATTTTAACCTCGTGTGACGTAAAGGTCATACGAGGTTCAAAACCACTTTCCCGCACATGTATCGAAATGTACTATAGAAAATTTATTGGAAAATTAATTTTTTTTAAAATAAAACTTTACTTTTAGAAACTATAAAAATAGTCGCTACACGAAGTTCTGACGTTATTTGTATCTATTTCTAGTAGATGGTCTGTAAACTTTGTTTATAATTGATTAGGGTTATACCCTAATACTTTTTTTATTCTGCTCCGTTTTACTACTAATTTCCAAAAATATTGTTTGTCTTCTTTAGAGGAAGAAAACATTATTTTTCATTTAGACAGCACAAAATAAAAATATTTAACGAAAACATGAGCGGTTTTCGTTTCCAAAGCTTAGTCTGTGTACCCCATCAGCATCGCTGTATTAATTTCTTAATATCATAATGCCTCCTCCTCTGAGAATAAGTTGAAATATAAAGGCGACGATACTGGATCAAAGTAAAAGGTTACTACCACAGCGAGAGGCTGCGAGTGAAAGGGAAGGAGAGCAAAGTAAAGAGAATAAGGTATCTCTCATTACCTAGAATTCCCAGTACGAATGGAACCATTAATTTTCCGCGAGAGGACTAGTGAATGGGACGCCGCGCAGCAATAGGATACGCGTCGTCGACTTCGCCTTGACACGCTTGGCCGGCTGGCTTACTTATGGCCGGCCATGCAGAATCGTAGGGTTGGCTCCGCCGCCTTTCTCCCTATCCCCCTAATCTTATAATTTTCCAGTTATATTAAGCGTGCTTTGACTACTGGCACTTTGAATGAATTTGACATTTTTTTTGCACGCGACACGGATTAAGGAGCTGCTCTCCGTCGCACTAGTGCAGTCTGGATTTTCTTTGAACTTTCGCTATTAGTCTCGACTCGTAGGAACTTGAGTTTCACTCTTGTATACTGCGCTGATGTCAAAAACACGGAAAACTACTCTCCTTTCGTTAATCTTGTTACGCTGCTCCATTCATCAGAGATTTTTTTCAGCACTCTGTTTTATTTCATTTTTTAATAGAAGTTTCATATGTAATATTACCAGTACGATATCATCGGATCAATAATATAAAAATAAAAAAATTATTGCGTTATATTATCAAAACGCGTAAATGATGTTAGTTTAAAAAATCGTGAAGTTAAGCAATAACTGAAGAAAATTATGCTGGAAGTAAATATTAACTTATTGAAACCAAAATGAGTTACATAGACATTTACTTGTTGACTTCATATTTGGTATAAAAAAAATTGCAATCAAAAAAAATAATACAACTAGTATCGATTCTTTATTACCACTAAACCAGCAAAAAAAATATCTATTTAAAAAATATTGTATAAACTCACGGATAAATTCAATCGCCTTTGTGAATAAGATATAATATTACAATTTATATTAAATGTCTATTAAATCTATTAAACTATTTAACTAAAGAGTAAACTATTAAAGGAAACAAAATATTGTTTTATACGAGAGTTTAATTCGAAAATTATAATGATAAAAAAAAGGCTATTAAATAAATTCCCCGAAATCTAAAAGTGCGAGATTTTATTGCGCGTCCGTTATCAACGCAATAACTATTTTGGGAAGAAAGAATTGCCTTTTACTTACAGTACGTACTCGCGCGGGTGCGGGAAAATTTAGAAGGGCTCAAAATCACCACCCCAACGCATACGAGGAGATCCGAGCGAGATAGCGAACGTCCAGTTGTGCCTCGCGAAATAGAACGCAAAATTGATTGCACGGGCCCGACCTCTCCCGCGTGCTTGTGTTAGCTATCCGGCTGTGATCTTAACGAAAAGATCTCATAAAGAAGCAGGGAGGTTAAAAGCAGGCGCGCAGAGAAGAGATAGATAAAATGGAACCATCACGTGGGGGCCGTCTCTAGCCGACGAATACGTCCATAAAATATAATAAGTGTGTACGTGATGATATCCGTGACACGATGTTATTACAGTGGTTTTAGAAAAAATTCTCTGCTAAAGTTACTTACGTGTATTATGAAAAAATAATGGCTTTGAAGGTACAGTTGCAATTTACGTATTGCTCATTGCAGCGCTGATTTGAGATAACATGTATATGCAAAAAGTAAATGAAGTTATAGCAAAATTTTACAAATTAGCGAGCTTTGTAAATGGACAAGCATTTGCAGTTGCAAGCTCTGGTATGTAAGTGAAGCTTTGTATTTTTATAAGAAGAACTCTCTAATTTTTTTCGTAAAGTTACCATAAAGCTCCTTGTAGAAATAACAGAGCTTTTTTGTAATAATTAACGAGAAACTCATTTTAAAAATTACGGAGCTTTTTTCGACAAATTACAAAGCTTTATCAATGGTCCAAGGTGCAGGTAAAACTTGCTGAGATTTTCCCGTAAAAATTTCCAGTGCTTACAAACCGGTCCTTAATTACTTTACCCAACGTAGTTTTTGCGATAAAATTTTCTCAGTGCAAGTACAAATGCGGTTAAGCGTTAAAATTTAAGCGTTCGAAAAGTAAAAGAAAAAGTAGTACATAAAACAGGGAAATTCTTCATGATCTCATTTTCTTTTTGAAAAAGTACACCTGGGATCACGAGTTGGTAAAAAACGACGCGATATAGAAGGGAAGAACTGACGGTGGGTAAAGTGGACGAGAAGTGAAGAACGCGAGATAAGAGATGCCTCTTTTGTGGACAAAAGCGCGAGAGATTCCGCGCGATATCTTCCGTTTTGAGTATAAAATGGCCTTTTCTCCCCATCTTCATTCCACCCCCCCCCCCTGACTTGGATCACTTTCCTTCTTTGTCCGGGTCGCTGCGGCGACGACGACAACTAACCGCAAAAGGGAATAACGAATGGATCGATGTTGAAATGAGCTAAATGGGACAATGGAGCACAGTTAAAGAAGAATGGACGATGAACAAGTGGGACAAAACGAGGCTGGGGACTAATGGTAAGAAGGAACCCCATTAAAGACAGAAAAGATGTATGAGAGTGAAAATGAAAGGAGGAGAAGCTGTACAAATTGGGAGGCGAATGGGAAGGACGTGAAAGAGTCAAGCCATACTTACATATAAAATACTTTATTTTTTTGAAACGATTACGGTTATTAATACTATTCCACGTTTTACTCCATAAAAGAAAGATAATGTAACAATTTTCTGTCAACAGTCAAATTTCTATATCCGAACAGCTTGCCACGGAAAAAAGTTTCGGTCAACAAATTATTTACCTTCACGCTTCGTAAACTGAAAAAAACATTGTAATAACGTGCTTTTGTTAAAATTTTGCAAACTAAAAAATAAAATAAAAATGTTAGTGCAGCTGTTGAAAATTTATGTTTACGAGAGAATAAGAGGAATAAGTCAGACAATGAGGTGTATCTGAGGCATAAAACAACAGAAGAGACAAGAAGCGGACAAGATGGAGAAAGGGAACAAAGCAGTTGAGGAATCTTTAAGTGAGACTTTATCTCCGCTGGCCAGAAAGGCCACAGATTGGTTCAATTTAACGCGCAGTTCGTATCGGGTGCGATTATCTGCGAAATTCGATTGGAATTTATATTACCAGCGGTCCCAGCTGCGCCTTGGCCTCAAAGCGGCACTTATCAAGCTCGCGAATGCCTTATGAGAGTAACATTTAAGAGCCGTAAAGCGAGCGGGGTTATCGCACCATTCATATTTTACGACCACTTGCTTTTTCCCTCTTTCTTTTTGTGGTACACAAGTGCCGATTGTCATTTTTTATTTCATTTCTTTCGGATTGGAATCTATTTTACTTTTGTGGTTGCCTTTTCGCCTTCTTCCTTATAAAGTCCTTCTTTTTTGGGGAGAGAATCAACCAGCGTTACAAATTGATTTATTAAAACTAATATTTCATCATGGAAATTGTTACCGAAAGTAATGCAGCCCATGATTCATGGGTATTCTTTCCGGTAACCAAAACTCCCACCAAAAAGAGCATTGCCCAAAAGGAAAAAAAACGACGAAGGGGTTGAAAACAAATGAAATGGATAGAGCGCGTCAACAAAGTAGAGCAACTATTAAAGTTATTATTCATAGTAGCATTATTTATAATATTTTTTTTATTATTTTATTTAAAAAAATGTTCGTAAAACGTGTGATATTTTTTTTTGTTATAAAAGTAACTATCTCACGCTTTTGAAATTCAAGACGTTAAATTATATAGTATACTAAATCCGCGACCCGGTACATACTGCAATGCGATAAAAATCATATAAATGCGTGAAAATAATGATTGCAGCTATAAATTTAGTGACTTTATGAAACCTTTATGTGACATTTCATTCATTATTATACAAAAATCGATGTATACGATGCGATCCATCTTTGTTCCATTATGAATCATTATGAATAAAATGAATTATCACTCACAACTGAGTCCTTTCTCAACGTTGTATTTATTTCGTATAAAATAACAAACATTGAAGATATAAGAACTGCACAGAGCAGGTTCTTTTTAGTGAGAAATGCTCTTTCTAGCATCGTAAAAGTCAGTTTATGAGATAACTTGCGAATATAGGAGTTGAGTGGCAAAGCCTGTGCATTTTTCAGCCACGGTTACAAACATTCAAGTTATACTACACCTTAAGATGTTTTTAATTATATTTTTAAGCAGCCTTAAGAGCACACTCGGAATTTTTTTGTTTAGGTTATGATGATGTACGAAACTTTTGAATGACGCACTTACACACTACACGTCAGAAAACATTTTTTAACGATTTAGAAAAAAGAGATATATAATTTTGCAATAAATATTTACCAAAGCTATCTTTCTTTAACAAAGAGAAAAAAGTTTAACTAATAACTGCACCGCAGAAAACTGCAGTGCATGTGTGGAGGATACTCACATATATAATTCCTCTCTTAAAAATTGACTAAATAAACAACACGAATGAAATCGGTAAAAAATGGCAAAAGAAATCGAGCCAAACTTTATACGCGAGCACAGTTTCCATCGCATTCAATTTAAGAACTTTTATAATATAAACGCATCCCCGCAAATGAGAAAAGAAAGTTTCTCCGGGAGAGGGAAGGAAAACCACACGGTGCTCCTTGACGTTATATTCCGATACGTCTTGTCTTATAAATCATTTGTAACGCGGCAATTTTTTTATCCCGCGCAAAGCGACGTAAAAGAAGCTGGCAGAGCTGAGAGCGCTTTCTCCCGGCTTCGCGCAAAAAGCCCCGGGAACATTCGAATGCCGCCTCTCTTTCTCTCATTGACGTGCCGCGCCCCCAGCGGTGCATCGTTCAAGCGCGGAACTCTTTTCTCTCTCTCTCTCTCTCTCTTCTCTTTTCTCTTTCTCTCGCAAAGATCGAGGCAGCACTCTTCTCTCATTGCGCGAAGGAGAACGGCGAGATCTTTTCATAGGCGTGGCAGCGGAAGATATCGCATAGAAAACGCAGCTATTTGGGTTAGAGACGCAGCGGCGGCAGTTTCAGCTTTCCCCGGGACCGAATAAAAACCCCCCTTATAACCCCGGGGGAAGTTACGCGCCCCCCTTACGGCACTCGAAACTGCGATTGCTCTGGCGCCCGCTCTCCTTTTTTTCCCCTTCTTTCATATATACATATACATTGGCTACATTTTCCTTTCCACGACTTCTTGCTCTCCTCTGTCTTCTACGAGAATCTGCTGCTATCGGCTTATCTTACACTTTTCCCAAAGAACTAGCACCGCTATCGTGTTTCTTTTGAAGTCAGAGATTTTAATGAATTTCCGGATCTGCAACGTCATTTGCATAAGACGAAAATAGTTTCATTTGTAGTTTGGGAGGCATTTACTTATTTATTTATTTATTATTACTCTGTTTTTTTTTTTTTTTAGAAAATTGATGATTTCTTGTAAAATATAAAGTTACAATTCATATAAGTTTCGTTCAAAAGGGGGATTTCGAGTCAAGGCTGTCCTTTTTCTTTGATTTCAAAGTATTCGATATTGAAAGTAAAAATAGTCCTTCTAAAGGAGCATTGATGATCTCACTGATCCCGACTTTTACAGTCTAATAAGTCGATCGACGATAAAGTTATTCTTGACAGAAATGCGCTTCTTTTAAAGAAAAACAGGTCATCTTTGTGGGCCCAGGTCACCGCAGTTTATTTTCAATTTTTCCGAATAAATTTTGCATTACCTTTGCCATTAAAATGAAAGTAAACAGGGGTCAAGATAATAAGCGACTTTATCACTCTTCTATACTACTTTTGTTATACTTATCACTACTACTATACCTTGACAAAAATCAAAATCAAAGACAATATGATACTTGTCTATCGTATACAACAATTATTATATTTGAAAAATTGTTAAAAACAAAGTAATTTTTTATTCTATTTTCTCAACTCACCCTCCGCACACTCACCGCCCTCAATTCTATCTCCTCTCCTTTCTTAATTTCCCCTTTAATTCTCTCGCTCCTTTTCAACTTTTGTGCCGCCGTCCCCCCTTCTTGTCGCTTTTTTCTTTATTTCTTTTTCCCTTTCCATTTCGCCAAGCTCTTCGGCCCGGACCTACAACACGCAGTTCGCGAGTTCCGCACCTCCAGCCCCTTCCCAACAGACCTCTCTAACCACCCCACAGCCAAAAAACCCAAACGTGACGAGCTCTCGTGTTCGTATGCGAAAGTCTGCACAGGCATATATACGGACGTACACACGTAAGCAATGCCGTGCGGCATTCAAGTCCGGGAGTCGGGAAGCAAAGTGAGCGAGGCCAGGAGGGAGAGAGCACACGACGCGGCTCGCCGCTGGTCTTTTCACTCGGTGCATGCCACGTGGCCGGGCCTCCGTGAACGACACGCGCGACTGCCACTGTAATGGATCCTTGCCGCATTCTCAAAATTAGCCACGGCTCTTTCCACTCACCCTCCTCATTCGGCCCCTCTTACTTCCTCTTCGGCGGCGGCTTTTTCTTGGCTCTGGCAACAAGAGGGAGAGGTTTAGATGGAGAGGGTAGGTGATGGAAAGAGAAAGAAATAGAGAGACAGAGAAAACACCCGCCGGAAGGTAAGGCAAGAAGCGTGGGGCGAGCGAGTTTACGCTAGGAGCTCTTTGAGCGCGGATTATTTCGTTATGGGGTCTAATTTCGTTTGTCGAAATGATCATAGGGCAGTCTGAGAGCGTTATTGGATTGCCGCCGCCTCTCTCTCTCTCTCTCTCTCTCTCTCTCTCTCTCTCTCTCTCTCTTTCCTCTCACTCTAGTACCAAACGAGAAAAGCGTTTCGTTTAAGCGGAGCTCGCCGAGTTGATGCAGAAGGAGAGGAGAGTGAATTTAACGAGGGAAAAGTACGCCGATGATGCGGATTTAAAGATTCCACCCTCCAAAATGTACTTCATCTTTGCGCGAGATTCATCGCTGAGATTTACGTCGAACGCTTTACGCACGGTATCTATATCTACTAATGTTAATAGTACTTTTACAGTAAGAAGATAAACTGCATTGTAACTTGCAGATATTACTGCTCATAAAATTTAATATTTATTGCTGGTTAAAAATAATGTAAAAAAAATGTATCAATTATTCTGGTCATTTTCATTTTGTTATTTTTTTGTCAATGAGACTGAAGAGTATTTTTCGGAGCAACCGTTCGAATATTCTAGTGTGCAGTATACTTCAAATAATAGATCTTGACAAGATTTCTAAATTAAAAATTTCGTAGCTCGATATTTAAAATATGGACAACTACTACAAAAATTAGTGAAAACTAATGGCTAATAAACAATGAAGCTGATACTCCCACTAATTTTCAATGAAATTTTAATTCTAGCAGTTTTTCATTAATTCAACTGTAAATAGTAGGAGGAACATTTTATGACGAAACATCCACAACCTGTACCACAATTTTTAGTGCAAGTGTTATATAGATACGAATTTTTCTACAAATGCACCCATTTTATCATTGCACACAACAGAACATGGCGACGTCACCAATTATAAAATTAATATTTATCAAATTTAAAAACTTTTTACCATTAAGAAAGTCCAGTACAGTAACGAGAATCTGCCAGAAATCTATTAGTTTCGACAAAACTGGATAAGTACCAACAAAGAGCTGAAGACCGTGTCCGCGATGTTTCATTCAGATAAACGTATTTATCTCTCTGCCCGAGTGAACAACAATTTACCTGCCTCAAATGACGCTGCGCTCGAGTTCAACCATGCGCGAGTTAAATGAGTTTAATTCGCATAAAAAAGAATAAAGAATCACGCGTCAGAGGACTATTTGAATGGCTCAGTCGATATCGTCCGCCGCGACGACTGAGCGGCGTGGCGAACCAAGAGTAGCGAGTGTGGAACGAAGAGGCTAAAATCCGGCTCCATCGTTTCGTCTGTAACCCTGCCGAGCTACGGCGAACTGAGGCTTTTCAAATTACTCAGCGAATATGCGAAATGCACGTGAATCCCACATAATCCTCTCGGACGTAATAATCCTTTTATGACATACCTTGCACGTCCGCACGCAGGTACGAGCGCGCGCACACCCCTGCGCACTGAGGGAAGCGACGTCGGTGTGTCGTGGAAGTTTCAAACTGGACTTTATTGGAATGCACTGTACACTTTTTGCAGTCGGAGGCTGCGGTTTTCACTTTCCATATTTAACGTGAATTTTTAGCTTTTCTCTGCGTTCTCATTGCGGGATAATTAAATGAGATTTGAACGAGTTGGCTCAATAATTGGTTAAACGATAGAATTTTAAAGCTAAATTATCTAGAAACTATTATAACTGTTTCATGTATGATTTGGTACTATCAATTTAATATGAAATGGAAAGAACTTGATTGTAATAATAAATTGGATAGAAAATAAATAAAATGTACGCAGAATTAACAAATTACAGATTTAAAATTTTTCATTTCTTAAGGAGGATGTATATAACCTACATTCAAAATTTGATTCTTTTATTCTGGAGAAGAAAATGTCTTAATGATCCTGAATCTAAATAGTTTATTGCGCAAGAATTTTTATTTTTCTTCGAATTTCAGTTTTAAATTTTCTATTTTGGATGGTGTAATTTTGATTGAAGCTTTATATTTACATTTTACTCTTTATAAAAAAAAAGCTAATCCAAAAAGCATAAAGCACTTCCTTTATTAAAAGGAAATGAATTGATTAAAATTCGTAATGCATTCATTTAAATTTAAACAAATGCACAATGAATTAAAAGAAGAAAAAAAAAACACAAAGAATCTGCCAATTTATCAATTCACTGAATGAAATGAATACAATGAAATATGTTGTTTAAATTTAATTAAATTATTTCAATCTTAAATTTTGAAATGCCGCGATTTTAAAAACGTATAAACTTATTCAAATACAGTTTAATTAACTTTGTATTTTTCCCTTGTTTTTCCTCCTGTAAAATCGTTGTTTTTTTTCTTTTTTATTTTTCAGAACCGCGCGTGCAATTCATTTTCTTCAGTGAAAAAAGATTTCCCCCAAGCCCAGTATCAGTCAGCCTAAATATTATTCCAGGCATGCAAGCTTCGTAAACAGAGAATAATTTCCATGCAGTTTGATATTGTGCCGAATACAGGGTCATCGAACGAAGCGCATAATCTCCGTCTCTCGTTTTCCCTCACTCGTTATCTCGCTCTTTTGCTCTTTTTCGCTTTTTACCACCCCCTTACCCCTCCCGCAACCCCTCCGACTCTTTCCCTCTTATTCACTCTTCGTTCCTTTCACAATACATTTGGTTCATTGCTATAGATTGGAAGTGAGCTGAAATATTATTTTGCGAGGAGTGCCGGCTCGTAATATTTGAATTCGCAGCGCAGGTTTTTTTTTAATACAGATTTTTCTTCTATACATAGTGTATTCATTTCTTATTAAAATCAACGTTCGTAATCGCCATTCCTCTTTGTTTCTTTTATTACATTTTTATTGCTTTAATCTAATTACGTGTTAATTCGATAATACAATTAATTGATTATGACATTTATGACACCATTTTGCCATTATCTTACAGCTAATAACCCAATTTTTTTTACAAAAAAGCATTTTTATGTTTCAAAGAAACTAAATTGTCTATAATACATACAAATTTAATTTGCATACTACAATAACAATGTTGCCCTAAATTCACTCTTGATGCACAATTTCTTCCAATATACCTTCCTATTCCTATTTCTAGTTAAAAAAAAAAAAAAAAAAAAATGACAGGCCACATCAAAATTCAACCAGCGGGCAATCATTTTATATCGTGCATTAAATTACGACGATATCCTAAAAAAAAAAAGAAGCAACCGTAGCTATTACAAAGTTTCTTGGCCTCTGCCGCCAACAAAAATTCATACTCAGGGGAATTTTTCGTCCCCGGACTCCCGGTAAGGTTGTGCCCGCGAGGCGGCCCACCCACCTAGGTGCAGGTAAAAAAAGAAAGTCCGAGAGGCGAAAAAGTGATAGTCGCGCGCGGGAGAAGGCGATGGCGGAACTGGCAGACTGCCACGATTTTGCCGCGGCGACGTCAACTCGCGGCCGCGTCGCTTTATGCGAAACCGTCATCCTTTTTCATGCTCGCGAGGTGCGAGACTCTCTGTGCGCGCGCCTCGCGCAGGGGGATTCACGCTTATTCACGCTGTCACGCCGCGAACTGCAAAAGAATATTTTGCCACGCCGGCGCCGCTTTAAATGAGAACTGGCTCACCTACACGATGGTGGCTCACCTATACGTGAGGGGATTGGAGGGGCGGAAGCTGCAAAAAAAGATTTAGAATGGTCTTCTTCCAACGATTCTCATTGGGTGAGAGTGAAGCAGCAATGAACCGCGAGGGAGGCGCATAAGATTATTACTTTTGTTTCGTTTGCCTTTCTTTCGGCGCTGGGAGCGGGCATAATGCAGCAACCGTTCCGCTGCGATAGCTGCCAAAGAATTGAAGAATGTGTATTCAGTAATTTTCAAAAGGTATTTATACATTCAATGGACTCGTCAGTATTGAAGAGGCGAACTTTAATGGCTCATTCGTGGGGGCAGTAAACGATTCTTGATTTATCCCCGTGGAGTACTATGAAATTTTGTTGCTTTTTGAAATTAATTTGTGAAAAATATTGTGTAAATTCAAATTATTCATGGGGTTCGTTGTTCAGATGGTTGGATTAATGGTAAGTAGTAGAAGTTTAATAAACTTAGCTCAGAATATAAAGTAACTACTTGGTATGATAGGAAGTATTATATGAATTGAATTATATATTTTAAAAACTATATATTTTTATAAATGGTAAAAGTTATTAAAAATAAACACAGGTAAATCTTTTATTTAAATACTTACTTAAAAATGGTTAATAAAGGATCAAAGAGAATTAAATAATAATTTTGTTTTGAGCCAGCAAACGGTATTAAAATAGATTAATTACATTAAATATGAATTCCTTACCTAAATTTAAAAAAATAAAGTTAAACGTATTTACAGTTATCCATTATGCATAATATATCGTTATAGCTGCAACTTTTTATAGAATGCTTCAAAATTAAACAAATTTAGTGGATATTTATTTTGATGTCTTATCCTTCGCAAACTTTTATTTAGCAGAAGATTTGGATCTTATAATATACAAGTAACATTAAAAAATACTAATCTAAACCTGAAAGATTAAAGAGGAAAAAAAATGTCTCTATAGTGAGCTGCCCTATATCCCTTTTATCTACAGTCAAAGCACCAATTTCAATGAAGTTTTTTAAAGAAAAAAAATCCTAAACAGCTCGTTTCACCTTTCTAAATTCACAGTTAGCAAAGGGCCAACCAACGATTCCACATAAAGGCCATCTCACAGGGTATCAACTCCTCATAAATAAAGACTCACAGTACCTTGAGGAGTCACCGCTCGCAAAATCCGGGCAACATTGGTAATTCGATTCGTACGTGCTGCGGCGCGGGTGCGCCAGCGATCTCCCGGATGAGATCGCACGTATTCTGCGGAGTCAGTCCATTTCGAACTGACAACTGGAACTCAAAGCCCGAAACCTTCGGGCTACGACAATCTCCTCTTCTCTCTCACCCTCTGCCTCTGTCTCACTCTCTCACTCTCTCCTCTCCCATGCCAGAAGTGAAGAGGATGCCGTTACCTCACATAACGCTGTCGACGCATAATCCTCTAGGTATACGAGACGCGTGTATTGATCGTAAAGCCAAGACGGTTGACCTCTCGAGGCTCCCGCAGAGAGCGCGAAACCTGTCGCCAACCCCAAATTTCCTGACTGTCGTGTTTATGCGTATTGGCCCCTATAAAAGTGGCGCGGGAGAACCGGATTAATCTGACACTTTCACCGATGAGTCATCTGAAAATTGCATTGAGTAGCAACTACATTCAGTTGGATGCAGTTGATGAAATTGAAGCCAATTTTTAGGCCAAACTAGTCCATTACATTAGATGGGTTTTTGTTTTTACGCTGAACACCATGTCGAGAGTAAAATGGCCTCCAATACGAGTCTATTTACTTGCTCTCTTTTATAGTTAGATATATTTTTTTATTTGTTTAGCAGAAGATTCGGTATCATAAAAGATTAAGGATCTTTAAAAAAGAAACTGTCTGAAAATGTAGGGTGGAAGGAAAGATCGAAAACATGCTAGAATATTAAAACGCGAAGAATTCTCAATGAATTCAAGCGATTAAATTAAGAAGATTTCGTAAAATAATAGAGATATTTCTTTCTTATAAAAAAAAATTATTTTGAATTCTTTAATCTTTTTTAAAATGTTAAATTTACCAAAATTCATCATTGAACACTATTATTTATTACTTAATCTGAATATTTATTAACTAACAAATAATAATTAATGTACAAATAGTATTAATTAATGTACTATTAGTTTCTAATTCTCATTTATCTCTTTTTTAATATAAAAACCAAAATAAATCACGTCGCAGCATTCAGCGGACTATCTTACCACTTTCGTAGTCTGATAGAGACTCTCCGCATCATTACACGCAGGTGCTCGCAATTAATCAGTCGAGAGGCAATTTCGACTTAGGACAATACCCTCCGCAACTTGAAGACAGAATGCACGCTTATGCAGAAAACGAAAAGTGAACATTTCAACGTCGTATCGATACACAAACACTAACGACTCTCTACAAATAATTGCAACTAATTATAAATAATTTACAATATATTATTTTTTAAAAGCATATTATATATTCTACAAAACACTTTTAGTACTAAAAATATCAAAATAATTGACTATACATACTAAAATTTGAACTGCAAAATTTAAAGCGTAAAAATGCGTACAATCGCAGTAATTCTTCAAAAACAGTCATTTTTAAGATTAACAATATATTTTCATCAACAATCTATAGGTACGAGTCACATTATTTTAGTCGGACCACTTATTGACAGGCAAGATCACAGCTTTTGCCGAAAATCACAGGGGCCCAGAGGCGATAAGGACCATTTGGCAGGGTGGCCGCGACTCGCCAGTAGTACGAGTCCGTGTGCGGGCAGACGCGGCCGCGGTTCCGCGCGCTAATGCCTTATGCATTCGCGGAAGGGTCTCGGGAAGATACACGAGAATGCTGCGGCACCTCGGGAACTTGCATTAGAATAAGCCGGATATCTATGCGGCTCGGCGGACGTGAGAAGGAAGGATGTTCGCGGCGCTCGCGGCGAGGGGTCCGCTGGGTGTCGTCGCGAGCTCCGGGCGCAAGCGCAGTTGAGAGCGAATCGGTCGCCGATGCATAGCTCCGTCGATGGCGGAATTTGGAATTCGAATCGACCGCGAGTAAGGCGTCGATGGGACGATAGAAAAAGGTTATTCGTTTTCATTCAGTAATGCGACGAGGAATTTTCGGTCTGGGAAGCGAGAGAGGAAAATCTTATTTCCGCGGGAGTGCTTATAGTTTGATCTTTATGACCGGCTGAGTGGAACGTTTAGGCAGATGTACAATTTCTTATTCTCAAGCTGAAAGTTTAGTTTGGACGAAAGAAAATAGATTGATGCTGGTTAGAATATTAAACTACTAGAATTTCGTAGGTTTTTTAATAAAATTAATCATTATAAATACTAAAATGTGTTAATGCTTGAGGTTTAAATTATGTTACTTAATTACTTTATAAATTTTGTATGGTAAACTGATGAGGTATTCATTATTTAATTTACAAACTGAAATAAATTAAATAAAATGAACATCGGAACATCATAATTGTATACGATGTCCGGTAACGAATACATTTTATTTATTAGAATTCTATTTTCTCTAGTTAAATAATCGTTTTTTAATCTAAAATTTTTTAGATTCATAAGGGGAGCGTGTATTTTAATTAAATATCAAAAATAAGCTTCATATTTCCGCAAGTATCGACGTTAAAAATTCAATACTTCAATGTATATTTTCTCAGTATTTTGGCCAATGTCCTTCGTAGATTAATATCGAAATATAAAGCTTCATGCAGTCTTTTCATTCCTCCACTATAATTATTTTTTTTTAGAAATTTTATGAACATTGAAAAATCACCGGTTTTAACATTAATTACTCCATATGTTCGTTTTAAATTACAATAATAATAATAATAATAATAATAATAATAATAATAATAATAATAATAATAATAATAATAATAATAATAATA
>JAWWEN010027043.1:0-16679 GCA_035582955.1 Sycophila texana | reverse complement strand
CGTTGGCAAATAAATAATTAAAATCAAATTGGTTCGTCTCCGATCATTCGAGTTTTCTACCTATCTAATTACAACTAGGAAACGAACATCCGAGTCTTCTACATCAATGTTTTTCGTAATTGATCAACTCATCATTAAAATTATGAGCAAAACCCTAACGTCCTAACGTACTGGCGACAGTTTCACAGGGATATAAGGTTAATTATTGACCCCTACTCTCTTATAAAAACGAGGTCACCACGTAGGCTGTGATTAGGATTAATAACTTCACTGAGAAAAAAAATTAGTAATCACAACTAATCGTTACTTGCTTTGACTAATATTTACTTGTTTCAACTAAAATTTATTTGTTTCAACCAAAATACAAATAATTGTTTCGATCAAAATTTATTAGTTTCAGCCAATGAAACAACTAGCCGTTAGTTGTGATCACTGACCTTTTTTTCAGTGTCGATTGAAAAAATGGTTAATTTTTTACCAGGGTCACTTTTCAGTATTCAAAAACGAATCTGACTTGAATTTTCTGTTATTACACTTCTCCTACACGATTATTTTCATATAAGACTTGAATTTCGCGCGTTTACTTAAGTCCAAATGAATATAAACCTAAAAAAGGACTTGGCCGATTTCAGCAATCGTAATAACGGTATAACGTTCCCGTGTCTCCTTACTCCTGAAAACAATTACACTGCTCTGATTAACTTACTTTCGCCAATTTTCATCGGTAACGTATAGCCCGCGTCAGAGCTTGCCTTTTTTTCCTCGTACGAGGGGACCCTCTCGGTGGGTCCGCCGCGTTTTTCTGACGACCCGCTCCGCCTCGGCTTTCAAATAAATCTGACTTTTTGGGTCGTGGCGCATCGCATGCACCTGAATCGTCGCGCTCCTGCAGCCAGGCAGTCGCTCGCCGGCCGAGCGGCTGGACATTGCATTCTTTCTTAACGAGCCGCCATCGCTGCATTTCGCCGCTTATTTGGGTTAACGTATGGAGGAATGTCGCGGCGTTGACAAGCTAATTCGACGAACGCGCGCTGAGAGCTACCCGCTATAGGAGACCAGGAGATCTATACCCTTTTTCTCTTCGATTGCACGCACAGCGGAAGCGCATAATGCGAGATGTAGCCGCGTTCCCTGAATCAAGTCATTCGCGTATCCATTTTTTTTTTTTGTTTTTTCTTTTTTTTATCGACAATTATTTTCCCATTTTGCTTTCTCATAGGGAAAGCTTCGTATCTTTATTTGCGTTCAGAAGACCAAAAAGGTACTTTTTTAAAAATGCCTGAACTTACGTACGTCGTTCCCTCTTTTCAACTTCTAAACGACGAGGTGAATTATTCCCACACAATTTAAAATCAGTTATCGTGAGCCCGCTTAAAATTTCAAGTAATTTTACCGTATAGTTTTGATTTTATAACTAGTTAGTGTTTTTTAATTTTGAATTTATCACATTTTAACAAAATTTTTGTTTTAATAGCATTTGTTTATCATATAACATTTGCAGACATGATCTCTATGAGAAAGCATTGTGCGTTAAGGAAGGCTTGTATTTGTTAATGAATTAAGGAATCCCGTAATTATTTGAATACAATAATCGTATATATGATTATATGATCATGTATGTTAATATGCTTCGTTTAAATTTTGAGAAAATCCGCTCTTAAAAAAACGATGGCAAGATATTGAAGAAGCGTTTTAAGAAGCTTATTGCGGTTAAAGGATAAAATTCCCGTTAAATGGCGCCAAAACTTTTTGATGTGTATATTAAATATTTCAATTTATTTGATTAATCAAAAAGTTTTTGTTTAGTATAAATGAATAAATTACTGAAAATATATGCAATTACTTCATTAGTAATATTTTCAGGATGTCTAAATTCACCGTTGTTTTACTAATTCTCAATTAAAAATGTTTTTTGTTTATAAAAAAAGGAAGGTCGTTATCTCAATAAGCATGTCTCGCGGTGCTCGGATTCGTGTAAAACAGTAAATTCGAATGTAGCCGAGTAACCCTCAGTGTATCGATTTAATGGAATGACAAAAAACGTCAATTACTCGATGAATAACTACTGGATTTCTCCTGTTATTAGAGGAAACAGTTTTAAAACTCGATCTTGCAAACTGCACGAATCCACTTCTATATTTGATTGTGACTCATAATGAGCGGACGAATAAAATGCCTACCGAAAAGAATGTCGTTCTCGGTCTGTATAGCGCACTTCGATTAGACCCCAACATTCGGTATGTCATTCTGCTTTATCCCGCCATTCGTTCTTTACTTTATAGCCCCTCAATATCGACGCTGCAAGAAAGTCACTTTCACTAATGCTATGGTTTAAAACTTTGATTTAAGCTGTTCTGCGTGACATTATGCCGGCAGACTGGATTTTCCGAGAAGCTTGGAAAAACCCAAGTATCATTTAGTAAGTTAGCATTTACAAAATTTTAATTAAAACTTTCGATTTTCCGGGAATTTTTTCTCGGATTGCGCAACTGTCAATTCCTGAAGACACATCGATTAACATCAGATTATCGAGCTTAGGTTGTAATCTTGCATTTTTTTTATGTCTCAATGAATTTGTCAATAGAAAATGACTTAGAACCCATGCAAATTTGTTTTGAACTTCCTCACGTAATCTGGAGTTTCTACTTTGCACTTACTACATTGTGCATTACCAATGCAAAGTCTAAGGCATCTAAATTGAATAAATTTACTGGAGTTATGTTTTTTTGGCACTTCTAAAACATTGGGTAACTTTCACTGTAAGCTAAACTCTCATTATTGTTACTTATTACCACACAGTGAATTGTACATTCAAGATTTTGAATATTTCATTGACAAACGAGTATTGGAAATGTCATAGCTGCCAAATTGTATGCACATCTAAAAAGAATATTTGCGATCACTTTTTAATGAAATTTAATAACTATTAAAATTTCTGTGTAACTTTTAAATAATAGAGAAGATTATTTTGTTGTGAAAAATAATCTAAAAGTATTAAAAAGTATCTATAAAAGTATATTCTACGAGTAGTAGATGGAATCTTACTTTTGATTATTGATGTATATTAAAGATTAGAATCATTACATTAATAGCAATACAGATTTAATTGGAATCAGATATTAAATAATGTAAAAATATCTCTATAGTTAATTTAAAAGTAAACTATTTCTTTTATTTGCATTTCTGTCTTTCTGATCTTAACAAAATCGTCTTGTGTCGATCCGTTGCATATTTTAACCATCATGTCAGAACCAATCAAAATAAAATTAGGAGACTTCATTTTTAATCAACACAACTATCCCTAAGGAAGCATTTTTTATTACGACACTTTCACCTCACAGTCGATTATCAAGAATAATTCTACCTTAATATTTGTCACTTGTTTAAAATTTTCGAAAGAATCACCCGATGTCTGAAATTTACAAATTAACCAACTGATCGATGACAGAGTCGTCTTTTACTAACCAAGATTCTTTTCTCACCCTTGCCACTGCATTGAGCGCAAATGATCATTTAAACTTCAGTTCCACGTTATTCCCAAATGAAGAACTGGACAGCAACATCCCTGAACCTTCTTCTTCAAACAAAAGCCTCAAATTATGTATAGCCACAAAAAAAAATAATAAAACCCTCAATCCTCAAACTCTTCATCACCTATGAATAGGTATACACGTGTCGCATCAACCTGCACCTCCATACTCTATCCATCAAAGAGTAGGCCTCGTCGGTCATATGTCGCGCGCCACTAACTAGTTCTCGCGATCCCCGGGAAAAAATCTCGCCTCTTTTTCCTCGTCGACGGGGCTCGAGGAAACAAATAATAACCAGGCGACTCGCCGGCCGGTATCCGTTTTTCCCCCCTGGCCAGAAAAGCCGCGCGCGCCGCGATTTCAATAGATCCCCGGGGACTCGCGGCCCGCCAGCAGAACCAGTCGTCGGCGGCCGGTGCGCCGAGCAGGAAGCGCCGCTAATGGGAAATATATCTCCGAGCGGCAACAATGGCCATTTGCATCGCAACGCGCGCATTTCACAATGTACGGCCGCGGCGCATTGTCGTGTGCGCGCTACTCGCGCGTCCCGACCGACTCCCTCGTTAAACGGCCCGCGTCGGCGACATCGTGAAACCAGATTTTCCTCCCTTTTTTTATTTCTTTTTTTTTATTGTAAAAAGCTCTGGTGACTGTTTGCGGTTTATTTTTTTTATCTTAAAGGAGTGTGCGTGTACCTCGCCTCTCGGGCGTTTTAATCGGCCGCGGCTTCCGGTCTTGCGAGCTGAAGCTGGTTTTCAGCGGCGAGACGATTCATTGATGCCGCGGGAGCTACGAGAGCGGCTCCGATTGAGTCCCTGGGTATTCTGTTGTTATACGATTCTTTCTATTTTTTTTTTATTCTTTTTTTATTTTTTATTTTTTTATACAGTTGGGGTTGTTTGTAGAGAAGAGGCGACTGTGGGATAGTATGTGTTGCGCAAACTATCTCCTGTAAGTGATTAGCAATGCCATTGTTGGGCGGACAATGTTTTCTTCTCTGAGTGCGGAGAGTAAGACGCGAGAGAGGGATTTCTCGTTTTTCTACGCGCGGTTTTTGATTTATATCACTTTGCCGGCTCGTAAATATGATGGTAAATTAAATTAACTATGCACTTTCAGGCGCGATTAGATAAAACAACAGATTTTCCCTTTTCCACGGTCTTTTTCGTATGGAAATTGTCGTATTCTTGCGTTATGGGTAAAGTGGATCCGTAAAGATATACAATTTGCATGGAACGTCAAGAAGTGTCGTAAAATATGTTGAACGTTTTATAAGACAGAGTAAAGTCTTTGCAACAATTCAACTTTCAAATACTTTCAGAGATAAGGTCCGTATTATTGCGGAGGTGTAAAATACGAGGTAACGAATTCATCGTTTGAATATTAAAATGTTGGCAACCGCTTTAGTATGCGTATAAATTTTTGTTAAAATTGTGATTTTCCAGATTTTATTAAATTAAATAAATTTATTACCTGAATCTAATGATATTCCTTAATAAAGAGCAGTTACTTAGATCATTTTTATTCGCAAAATCCAATATTACGAGTAAGCTTTGAACAATTCAATTCAACGTAAATATAATATTTGAAAGGGATGCATTGAGATGTTTTAGTTAAATAACCCTAAAATAAAAAGCAATAACTTTTGCTTCCTAACGGTGGAAGCTTTGTATTTTCAAATGGTAATGACAATCAACGATAAACAAAACAAAAAATTAGCATTCACAGCGACTTTAAAATAACTTAAAATGGACTAAAATCGATGCAATTTTCAAAATAATTTTCAAATATAGTTTAAGTTCGATTCAATTGCATTAAATTGTGCAAAATTTAAGAAGGGTCCATTGTACCGTTTAAAAGTAGTCACAGGTATACACACAGACATTTTTAAAAAATAACTTTTTTTTACTTTCTGAGTCTAAACACGCGTTTAATATCGAAAACTAAAAAAAAATTTTTTGTTAACCCTATGAGAAAGCAAAATTTCTTACATAGACTGCAAATTCCATCTTTCGTACATCGCCTAATCAAAAAAAAATCAAAGTAGGTACTATCAATAAAAAAACAGTTGGTACAATCAATAAAAAAAAATGTGCGAATTTCATTCGAATTAATGTAACGACATATAATGAGCTTTCTTGATAATAAAAAAAAAGAAAAAAACAAAGAGATAAGTCAGCTAGGAACTCGGATCCATCCATCACCCGGTGATCAATCAGTCCTGGCGAAATCCTTTATGCACATGTACACGAAACGAAACGCTCCTCTGCGTATCGCCGCACAATGAGCAGCGGGACAGGCCGAGGCGATCGTCGTCGGGCTCGAAAGCGGCGATTTGCGGGATCTCGATCTGGGGCCGCGAGTCCGGAAGAGCCGGCCGAGCCCACGCGGGTCCTTGTCGGCGGCGCTTGTCAATCGACGGGAAAGGGCCTACAAGGCGCTGCCCGCCGTAGGGAACCGCACGGCGGAATCTAAGCCGGCTGTTTAAGTCGCGGGCATCTCGAGAGAGGATATAGTCGGGCGGACGCACTGCACCGCGAGCGGAGAGCTACCATACGAAGTGGGACGAGAAAGCCGATGGGCTGTGTGTGTGTGTGTGTGTGTGTGTCTATATATTTTTTAACTGTACTATAATCAATTTGTAAACATTTCGCACTGATTGCAGTAAACGATGTACATTTTTATTCGATTTTTGAACTTCATAAAGAAAGTTATGTGTTCAAAATGGATATAAGGTACCTGTGCCTAATATGGGCATGCGCCTAATATGGCCATGTTCTGGTATTTCGAATTGACCCGCGCTACAGCTGCGTTAGAGTGTTTTAGATGTTTTTAACTCATCTTTCAAAAATGGCCATATTAGGAACACTTTTTGCAAATGTTAAAAAAAATGTGTTTTCGTTTAACACGTTATAGCTGAGGCAAAATAGCACGAAATTAATCGTGTGAGGGCTCATTTTAAAGCTGATATAATAAGCTTTAAAATGAGTCGTTACACGTTAAAAAATTCTTCTCCGTTCAAAAGTTATGGCCGTTTCCGCTTATAGGGTAGGCATATTAGGCTCAGGTACCTTAGTACCTAATGCCAAATACGTGTGTTTTATTATCTTATTTAACTTTATAGTCCGCTGAGCTATTATTTAATAAATAAAGTCCTTACGTAAATTAATATTTATAAGTGATTAAACCTAAACTAATAACTAAGACTAAAACTATTACTTTTTTATTTCGAAAAAGCACGAAAAAAGTTTTGAAAAATTCAACAGCACAAAATAGATGAAATACTATATGTGGTAAATTCCACATGCGTTTTATCAAAGTCAATGATATTCAAGTTAAATAAATAATTATCGAATTATTTTAAAGTTTGAGTGAAATTATTGCATTAATGAAAAAAGTAAATGTCCTTCTGAAGGATAATAATTATTGTTATAAAAAAGAAATGCCTTTTTCTTTACAAACCCATTAGCAACATTTACACCGACAGCCTCTAGTCACTGCCCTTACTTTTCTTACATCAAATCTATTCCTCTCTCGATGACCAACAAAAAAAAAAAACTAGAGATGAAACAATCGACAGCTCAATAGTGCGTCCGATCACCGCCAAAAGCCCAGCGTGATAAGCGGAAAACCATCGACGTCAATATCCTCATACATCCGCGTAAGTATTAAATCTCTCCGCGTGAACAAACGAGAAACAGAACTGCGAACGGCGTATAAACACGCGCCTCCCGCTCTTCCGCGTCCAACAGTCGCGGCGACAACGGCACTGAGAATGGCGACTCGACGCGTGTAAAAAAAGAAGCCAGAAAAGAGCGACGCTGGCCTTTTCAGCGGGATACAAATGAATTACACAAATCACACGCGGCACAGTCCGACGGACAGAATAATCGATTCCTCATACGAGCGGAAGTTTTCTCGCGCTGCGCCGCGGACCCGCGTGAATGGAAGTCTGGGATCCGATGGAACGAGAGAATGAGAGAGAGAAGACCGATAAGGAGGCGCGCACTGTGCAGTTAGGTCCGCCGCGGCGCGGGAATTCGAACGGAGAGACGACTGCTCCTCCGTTGGGGAGGAGGAAGGAGAATGCGGCGGGTTCTACACGGAGCGTGGGTGGAGGAGGCCGCGAGGTCCGACAGGTGGTGCCGGGACGATATACCCGTCCCGTGCACTTATACTCTGTACACGGGATTGTATGTTGCGTTGGAGAAGTTAAATAGAAAAGGCGAGAGGCTCTGTGAAAATCGATCAACTTACTGTGGTTTGAAGTTGACCGTATTTTGGATGTATAGTGAAGACTGGATTATGTTATATCGATGAATATCAATATATTGGTATATATCAATGATGTCGATATTGATGTTGAAGTTGAAGTTGATATTGATGATGATAGACTCAAGTATATTGACGGCTGAGCGGAGGAAGGGACTAACTCAGAAACCGTTTCGATAAGGGACTAACTCAGAAGCCGATTCAAGAAGGGACTAACTTGTATAGTAATTACATAGGAGTTAATCCCTTATCGAAACGGCTTCCGAGTTAGTCCCTTATCAAAACAGCTTCTGAGTTAGTCCCTTCTTCCGCTTAGCCGTAAATATTGAAGATGTTTAACTATTTTCTTCTTTTTTTTTTAGTCGATTAGGGTGTACCAATTGAGAGGAAATCATTGGATCTGTCCTTAGAATCCTTTTAAATTATCAATTTTTAATTAGGTCAGTAATATATCATAAGATGTACTAAGCAAACTACTACTCAGCAAATCAATCAGATTCTACTTGGAATAGTCAATAAATATTGACGTATTTTTTCAATATTTTTTTCGTATTCAGTATTCTAAGAAAAATTTAACATTTTATCCTAAATTTCGGTTCTTCTTTTTATTTATAAAAAAGGATGAGTCGGAATAAGGTCACAAATTCTGATGAATGGGAGGCGCACGACCAGTTTTTTTTTATGTTGAACTGCAGTTGCACGAAAAATATTTACAGAAACAGAGACTTTTAATAAGAATCATACATTTTTTCATTTTAATCATAATATATAATTATAGAAATCGGGCTGTACTAGACATTTGGATTAGCTAGAATCCAGTTAATCGAATAAAAATCCAGTAATATAGTGTCACTGACGTGATTTACTTATATTTTTGGATAAATCATAATATTTTACGCTACAGAAATAGCAAGAAGAATAAATTATATAAAATATATTCAGATATTATTAAATATGGAAAGTAAATGGACTTAATTATAAATTAGGAGCTATCAAGTTATAGTTAAAAATCTTTCTAGATAGGCTCCAAATTTTGAACATATTAGTCAAACTCGCTATAAAAATGAGTTATTACGGTATTAAATATTTAAAAAAATATATATAAAAAATTAGAAAAACAATTTTATTATTCATCACGCAATGTGTCCTGATTTCATCGAAGAAAAACGAAGTGCTATAAAGATGGTGATTCACTCTGAAGCGGTTTAATAATCAGGGACAATTCCGATAATTTCAATACGAGGATATCCGTATGGAATCCTCCACTTATGCTACCAGGTGTAATTGCTACAATTAATTTAATTTATCAGTGAACTCTATGTAAAAAAAGTTTCGAAATAGATTTACATCTACGTAACTCAGTTGAATAAAAAAAAAAAAACATTCTTATTTATCGAAATAAAAATCAGCTCGGACGTTATAATGTAAAAACGATTTACGAGCAGGGTCCGGTAAAAACGGACAATGTCCGAAAAACCGGGAGAACCACTAAAGTCATTCATAGAGGCACTAATCCCACATAAAATAAATTGCAAGAAATAAAGCGGACAAGTAGAAGCAGATATTGCGGTAAGACGAAGTCCGTGGTATCCCTGCTTTTACTACTTCCAAGAATCCTGAATCGCTGAATACGCGAACTTTCTCCTCCCATAATGTCCCTAATTTTTCCGAATTCCGCTCGTCGTCCCGTCGGTACTCTTTGTACCCAGAGGAGGCTGCGCCCCGGATAGGAGCTCCTCCGACCGATCCTCGTGACCGCAAAAGCAAAAGATGCACCGGTGTTCCTCCACTCGCGGACATAGATGCATCGATACGTAATACCATAATTTGATCATCGATTATTCTGATTCATGTCCTAATAACAAGGAAAGATTTATTATTACCGAAAAATCAGAATGTCACAATTTAGTAGGTGTAATACAAGGGCAAAGGTTACACAAAGATTAATTTTTACGTGCATGCTACTACCTTACTATGGTAAAGAAAAAAATTCGAGGCACCGCGATCGATTGACGTAGGCAATCAATGATATTTGAGAAAAATTATTTTAAGTTTGTTTTTATTTCTAATTATACTATTTTATTAATTGGACTTTAAAAAAGTCAACCTCAGAGTCACCAAAATGAATTTTATTGATACAATCAGTTCTTGACATTCGACTTTTTTTAAATCAAATAATCGAAGAATCGGTTATCGATTCTCGATTATTTGATTCAAAAAAAGTCGAATGAATCGGCAATAAGAAATCGATTCACATAAAAATCGACGAAATTCCTCTCTTAAAAAAAGGATGGCAGGATGTTGCGAAGTATATTAAAACGCCATTTGATTGGCGAAATAATCGATTCATACGAAAATGAATGAAGTGTAACAAAAATCGGCGAAGTAATCGATTCATACAAAAATCGACGAAATATAACAAAAATCGGCGAAACCATCGGCTTGTCCAAGAATAGACGAAAAACCACTTTCTCAAAGAAAGAATCGAGTATCATCATCTCATCCCCAAATTCCAGGCCAAGTGTCGCGCTAAGACGACTGCCCTCCAGAGTCTCTTTACCGATCGTCATCAGCCCACCGATTGACCGCAAAAGCAAAAGTGCACCGGTGGACTCTCCTTATAGCGTTCACCGCCGAGGGTAGGGATGCTGCTCGCCGCAGGAGATAGAGAAAGAGCGACGGCTTGCCCCCACCCGCCGCAGGCGGCGCCACTCGACTTCTCTTTCTGCCGGTGCTCTCTCTCTCCTCCTTTCGCCTCTAGGCCATTCCGGAGAGACGCGCGCGCCAACGCGGTCCGACCCCCTGCATCTCGTGCGCGGCACCCAGCGGCAGCAGCAGCACCAGCAGCAGCAGCCTCCGGCGCTTTACCTCGGCTGGCGCGCTCGCGCACGCGCTCCGAAAACCGTGAGCGCACCTGCTCGGCCGGAAGCCGCCGCGGGGAAGGTCGTCGCCGCCGCCGCCCCCCCCAGGCGCACTGTGAACAAACAGAGGCATTCGATTCTACGGATACTATCGGGATTTTTCTTCTTTTTTAAAAGAAAAGTTTTTTTTTTTTTGAAAAATCGGTATGCCGGTCTGCAACCGATTTCTGTGATTTCTGTGAAGTGAGCGGACTGATTGTGCATCTGACCGGTACCACAACTGCACTACCGGTACGTGTTGCCTTGTTTAATTTTCATGTAAAGTACTTTGAGTACACGTGGATTGGTCTTGCTTTTTTTCTTATGAAAAAATCGGTATGAAGGCGGACGTGTGCACTTAAAAAAAAACGCTGAAGACTCGAGCGAGCCGGTGGTCCGGTAAGTACGGGAACTTTCGGTTGTGTATACTCGAAGTAGTAGTGGCTTCAGGTACGCCAGGAGATTTCGATGCTCGCAGGGAGCGCGCGCAATTTTCCGCGTCCGAGAGACCGCTTCCGAGTGAGAATGCTGTGTGTCATCTCACTCCTCAGCCCCAGCCTATTCTTTAGACTGACTGTGCGCGTGTGCCTCTCGCGGGGACCTGGTCACTGACTTGCGCGTTTTTACCAAGTGGACATTGATTAGCATAACTCGTATTAGTGTGGACCTATCGGTACGACGAGTCTATCTTTAGCGCTTGACGGTTAAACAAAAATCGGCGGGGCTGGATATATTTCGGAGGTGGCGATGTCGTCGATCCTGGAGCCGGAGTTGGAGCGCACGAAGATGTCACCGCTGGACGACATCAAACCGCCTAATAGCGTTGAGTCCGAGCTCATGGTCTCGGATATGCTCGAGGAGCACGAGGCTCACCATCACCACCACCATCATACCTCCATTTCCATGGGGAAGCGGAAGAGGGATCATGACACTGTGAGCGACGAGCTTGGCTCCCGCAAGCTGCCCTCTTTAGCCAGCAACAATAACGACGTCAGCTTTGTGCTCGAGGAGCATGGGACTGGGGATGGGCTGCACGATGATCAAGACGAAGTAAGATTTGATAAATATATTATTTTTTTTTAAGATTTATATTTTCATTGGGGGGAACACTCTTTAATTAAATGGAAGATTGTAGAAGAAGCAATTAACCATTTCATAGTGCAAAGGCGTATATAAAAAATGGCATGGACTTTTAATTGTCCGTGGTTTAGACTTTCTATGGTTGGTTAAGCAATAATCGTCTTTTATTTTTCTCAATATTTAAGTATTATTGTTGTTTTTACGACAATAAATCGCAATTGCATTGATCTAATTCCTTATTAAGGACAATCTACTTAAAGGTTTTTGATTGTTGGTGATCTATTCATGGTGTATATTATCATTGATTTATAAGAAGCTGCTCTTCCATTTTTATTATTACTATTTTTATTTCACAGTGTAATCTGCAAATACATATTATCTAATCAGCATATCTGATAAGGCGCATATCTGATCAAAGCTCACGAAATGATTTATAGCATTCCAGAATTTACATTTTTTCAACGAGCACACGTCGCACGCTCAATAATAATTCTAAAAGTAAACAAATGCTTTTAATTAATGATGCCGTTTATTATCTCGAATCTCGGGATAAATACTTAAAATTTCGTTCCTCGAATTAAGTATAACTTCAGCGATCCCGTTGTGAAATGAATCTTACTGGTTTTCCCATCCAAGCGATGGCATTTTCATTCGAAACGGCATTTTTCCGTATGAACAACTCGAGAAACCGTAAAGCACGACTGGTTCCGATGCGCTCACACTTCCGAAATCTGGCGTATACAGGGAACAGAGAGAGAGAGAGAGAGAGAGAGAGAGAGAGAGAGAGAGAGAGAGAGAGAGAGAGAGAGAGAGAGAGATGGGAGACTCTCCGCACTGGTCGACAGGTTTTTAAAAGCGAGAGTCGCTGCTCTCTCGGAGCGGATGGGTTACGCAAGTCTTTAATACTCATCGGCCGATCATCGGACCGCACGCACGTGTACGTTTCGGCATTTCTAACCGTTCAGAACCAGTTTCCCTCTCTCGCTCTCTCACATGCACGCACACACGCTCACACACATTATATATAGATGCGCAAACACACGCACTCACATACAATTTCACGCACACATACGGAGATAAGCAAACGCACACACTCGTGCACGCATAATCTCACACACACATATACAGAGATACGCAAACGCACAGGCTCACATATAAATAGACACCTGTGCGCGCAAATTTGAATATGCACAATCTCACCCACGCAAGCTCGCGCTTATTCACGTAAAATTTTACGCACACATTCAGAGGCACAAATTGCAGATACTCGCGCAAAAGTACACGCGTGCACATGCATACTCACGGAAATCTCGTGTATGTAGAATCTTATACCCATACACGTACATGTATATACTCACATACGCAAAATCTCATATACATGAGTGCACACGCACTTGGACATACGCCGTTTCTCTCTTCGTCTCTGTCGCCAACTTGATCTTTCTACCGGGCGCGTTCGCTTTCTTCCGCGAGATCGCGACTCTTTGTTCTATTTTCGCGGACTTTCTCCGCGTAAGATGCTGCCTTGTGTCCTTTCGGCCGCCGAGGTGCGAGTTCGCGTGGGCGTCGCGCGAATTGCTCCGGTCACCCGGGCACAATGGGCCGCGAAAGTGAAATGGAGCGATTTTCTGGATCGCATGCTTTTTTTGGACCCGAGCGAAGTCACTCGCGAACTTCTCATCGCGTGTAACGGATTCTTCGGTTATGCAAATTTTTTCTCAAACAGCGAGTTCGGGTGAACGACCGTTTTCGAAAGTTCTTATACGTATTATGCAAATAAAGTCCATTCGAGTGAGAAATAAAAAGATGATCTATATAACGGCGCAGAAAAGATTTGGTCAAATTGTTTCTTGAGAGGCGGCTACCAGTTTCTTCTTTTTTTTTACTATTTATTTGTTCATTTCAATCTTTTTCTTTTTTTTTCAAGCCTTTCTATTAGGATTGGAGGTTTCATCCGCGTCGTGAGTTATTGTTAATCTGAGGACGAGTGAGAATTTCACCTGACAGGTTTAGTGTTTAACTTATACGTGGAATAAAAAAAATGTGCGTTTCTAAATTTTCCCGCGGTCGGTCTTTAATGAATTCTAAAATATTAAAGAAAATACAGTTTTAAAATCTTTACGAGAATAACAGCTTTATTTATTTATTTATTTATGTATTTATTTCAAGAGGCATAATAAGCCTTTTAATATACAATTCAATGTTTAACAATATACAATAAAGATATTTAAAATACAATCGAAAATTTATTAATATCGTAACATTATATTTTATAATTTACAAAATTACAAAATTAATGAGAAATTAATTTTCAATTTACAATGGTAGAGTTGATCGAAAATTAATTTATAATTATATTAAATTTGAAATTATAATTAAAATTCAACGAATCATATACCAATTTGTTTATAAGAGTAAGTGAATGTGAAGTTTTTACTTTCCAAAAAATACCTTATCGGTGCTGTATACGAATGACGTTAAAAGCGCGTCGATTCTTTTTCACGGTTACGCGGACGGCGTAATATCGCAGGAGAGAGAGAAGAGACGATCAGAGGGTTCCCCAGTAAGCCGGAGGGTGTATTCGAGGCCTGACTCACCGTAACCGCTGTGACCCCGCAGGCAAGAGGTTCGCCGCGCTACTCCGCGTCATTAGTAATGCTTTTGTCGCCTCCGTTGTATTTTTGCCTCGAGCACCGGCTTATTCCTTTCCATTCATCACATTTCTCTGTTTATGGTCACTTTAGGGTTCTAACGGTGTGCACGTGCATCCATGCAATAAACTAACTGTAACTTTAGCAAAAAAAATGCAGTAACCATAATTAATTTCTTTTTTAAACAATTAATATAGAATAATATCTTTATATCGTTATAATTTTTTTTTTTATCTTTTTACAACAAAGAAATTGATGAATCAGGAATTCTGTAGATACACCGTCGATTACTCCTTCGTGTATTAGCTTTGTAAAATATTTATGAAGGAGAGTGTGGTGCTATGTATCGTAAAAAATATACATAATGGTAGTTAGAATTTGTATTGAATTAATGTTTTCTCTAACATGATCTTTGATCCTGACACACATACTTTGGCCCTGACCAAACAATATAACTTTTCAATAGATTTGCAGCTTCATCGTCGCACTCCTGGATTCCCTTTCACCTCGCAGACTCTATGGCGGCCAAGTATCTTTCATGCTTTCTTATTTTCATTTCTTCTTACTTTACACATTTATTTTTTAACACGCGATGAGCTTGCATTACATTTGAAGCCTAGCGATGTAAAATAAATGTATCTATTGCATTGCATAAACAGCACAGTGTTTTTATAATTTGTTTATATTGCATTTAATTTATGAGATTAAACTTATTTTTTAACAATAGCATTTATAACTTTTGATATAATTTTCAGCAATAGTATTTAAGATTTTCCAGAATAGTTAGCAAAATTAATAGAGTTCGACATTAGTCAATTAATTAAATACATTGACTTTTTAAATATTACAAAATGCCCTATCATCTTTAATCTAGAGATAATAAATTGATATAATTGATAAAAAGAAAGTTTTTAATAAAATAGTCTTTTAAAAAATGATGATAGATTATTGTGAAGTATTTTAAGAAGGAATTTCATTGGTTAAAAGAGAAATGGCGCCAAAATTCAAAAAGTTTTGATGTTCATTCAATATTTCAATTTGAAGAACCAACAAATTTTACCTTTATCAAAAATTTGATCTTGAAGATTGAGATTTATTTAAAAAAATAAATACACAATACTAAAATATCAAAACTTTAGAAGAATACACAACTTAAACCTCGTAAAGTTTTCGAAAAATATCTAAAAATTTTCATTCACTAAAGGAAGCCTCACAAATGCACGCTATCCCCAAAATCAAAATAGAAAAAGTACATACATCGGATCACGGTCGATCACGTACGTAAAAATTTAACAATTTCCATTCACTAAAATCGGTATCAAATCCCTCGAAAAAAATCGGCTCCTCTCTGAATGCACGCTACCCCCAAAATCAAAATAGAAAAGTATATACGTGCGTCAGATCACGGACGATTACACACGCGACGAAGCATAGGTAGGCACAGTCGTGTAGGATTAGCGCGTCCACGAGGTCAGGGAACGGGTTTCAGGAAAAATCCAGGCTCGGACCGCTGCCGTGCCCGGCATCCCCGCCCTCTCCAGCGGCAGATTCATCTCAGGCTCTCTTTCACTCAGGCGGCGCTGTTCCGCCGTGAATAAGCGTATGGCTCGGGCTGCACGTCCACCGGCGCTTTCCATTGATGAAACGCTTTTGTGCCGTTGGTCGAGGTTCGCTCGCTTCTGGGTGGCTCCGGGTATCGGTTTGCTCGACGATCGCCGATCGACGCGCGTTAATCGGTCACTGTGCGCTCGGCGACGTCGACGCTTTTCGCGGTTTTATTGTGCGACTCGCTAATTGCCAGGTGTCGGTGCTTTTATTGCTGTTTTGATGCGACTGTGCGATCACACCTGCATTTGTGTAAATAAAGGATATGACAGACAACAGAGTGTTAAAATTCTTAAGAGGCGACCTATTAAATGTACAGTTATCGTTTAGAGTCGAATTTTATAGTGTTTTATTTAAGGTCAAGAAAATAATTCATTTAATATCAGTGGGTTTGTTTTAATTTTTCATATTGTTTTAATAATAAACGTATGTATACTACTGGGAATTTATTTATTAATATAAAAAAGTTGTAAAAGATTTATTTAATTAATTTTGCTAATTATTACATTTTTATATATCGTCGGTCTGGAGCAAGAAGGTGCCATCTCGGACTCCAGTTGGAAAAGTGCCAACTCGGACTCCGAGATGGCACCTTTCCCAACTCAGGCTCCGAGATGGCACTTTCCCAACTGGAGTCCGAG
>JAWWEN010027012.1:0-16684 GCA_035582955.1 Sycophila texana | reverse complement strand
CGACGAAAAATACATGAGAATATATCTATCTCCTCAAAAGTACAGACAATTTTCCTTTTTTTGTGGGCCTGTGTTATACATAACAACTTACCATACTTCTTTAAAATATCAATAACAGCAGGTAAAGAATCTTTTGGACTATCTTTCTTCATGAGGGCTTGAATATTAAATATATCTCGTAAAATAACTTTTGATCCTTCATCGTGAAGTTTAAAAACTATAATTTCAATCGACTTCCATGAACTGCCAGTGTCTTTCGTACATCAAGTTTTTGTTCCGCAGTAATTTTCCTATTCTGTGGTAACATTTCCCTGCAGTTCTAAAAATATAGCAACAATAAATTAATGCAGACTACATATAACATATTTAATTTAATATTTTATACTTACAGTAACAATTTCATGATTGCTATGTTCTACGATACTACTTATGAAGTAGTACGTACCACATTGTGACAATGAAAAAGAAATTTCTGCCTTGCATCCCATACGTGTAGTACTAATTGAACAAAAATATAAAAATTATTATCACTACAAATGAACAAATAAATAATTTCATAAACTTACTAAGTTTTACGCTGCTTCTTATGTTCAGAAGGATGATCTGTTCTTGCTTTACCATGGATGCATTATAGGTAATGAACCTACGGCTAATGTCTGTATTAGCCAATATTCTTGCTTCATTTTTCAAATCATTTTTACTTTGACTGTACTGCTTATAATAATTAGTACCCTTATAAGATTGATACTTCAAAATAAACTCCTCCACTAGTTTATCTGATGTAAAACGTTTCACTTTCATATTTTGTGGATCAAATCTAGATTCGTTATCGCTTATACTTTCACACTTTTCTTTTTCCCACTTTTTAAACTTCTCATGACTTTTCGGAGTGAATTCATTTTCATCCGACGACATGACTAAATCACTTTGATAACTGATCTTAACTCTCTTAAGAGACTTTGAAATTGAAAATGATTTTCGAACCTCTCCCGAACAAAAGAAATGTGTATGTACACTCGTACAGCGGTCATCGGATGACTTTCAACATTTACTGAAATGACCGCAAAGCAAACAACAACACAATTACGAAAATCCAATAGAGCTTAAACGATTTGAAATTAAGAAACAGTGGAAACCAGAACGGAACAAAGAACGATATGGCATTGGTCATAGAAAATAAATCAACATAGAAATACAAGTGCAACGTGCAAGGAAGGGGGATCTGTCTGACGTTTAACATCTCCGATAAATTAATTAACTACTCAGCTTATAAGTACCGAATGACTGCGCTTAAACATTCAAAATATTCTTTATTAGCTTATAAAGTAATATGAACCAGAATTTCATTCAAATCTGAACGGTAGTTTTTTCATAATTTTGTAAAGATCGTATTTCTCCATAAGACTCAACGTTAAACGCCCGGGAAAGAAAATATTAATAACTTTTTACTCAGTTACCCTAGATACACAAAAATTTAACTGAATATTACTATGTGTTCAGTTTCAGTCAATTCTGGACGGTAATTCTCAGGTCTGCGTTACTACCTTAAAGCGCATGGAATCGTCGTTCTTGACATTTTGCATCTAGAGGTTAAATAATTCCAAATTATACTATTTCCCGGAAAACAAGAATCGATTCATTTCTTTAAATTTTACATCAAATTAACAAATTTATCGGCGTACATCATTTATTTTTGTCATTGATGTACGTTTTAATAAATGATCGGATGAATATTCATTTGTTAATAATATTTTTTTTAATCTGATAACGCAGATTATTTTAAAATGTCCATTGATTATAGATAAAAAATTCCATTCATAATAAGTTAATCGCCGTGATTGACTGATGAAAATGCATGTAAATATGCGACTGTTGTTTTTAAAAGTTACTACAAAGCACTCGATTAGTTCTGAATATTGTATATGTGGAAGCACCGGATTGTCCTAACGAAGCTAATGAAGCTAGGTACGTACAGATTTCATTTGAGCTATACGGATATACTGTTACACAAACATTCATGGTGGCGTGAAATACAAGTCTCCTCAAAGGCTGAAATTTAATTTTTTCGCGAAGCAAATACGTGCAATGTACACTGATTTGACGCGATTTTTGTTTCGTTTTATATTAAACTATACCTAGTTCATCATACAGTTATTTTAGTTTATTAAAACATTTTTTTAACTAATAAACTGATAAAAATCTCGCTTCGCCCTATTAAATTTTTAAAATTAGAAATTCAAGTGGAACGGCATTTACTTTTTATTTGCACTTTAAATGAATTTTAAAATAATTGGAAATTTTCTAAAACTTAATCTGTGAATAAAACTATAGAACCTTTTAAAAACAATATAAACTTTTTTAATTAATCAAATTGAAATGTTAAATACAATTAAAATCATTGCTTAAAAGTGTTTGACAAACTGCTTCCATCGTTTTTTGTTTAACAAGAGAATTACTTTTACCATTGAATAAAAAAAACCGGTGCCAATAGATTGACACTTAACTTCCTCGAACATAATTTCAGACTTCCTTTTTTTATTTATTAATAATAATTTTTTTACAAAATACATTTGTTTAAGACAAAAAATACATTTTTTTTAAATTTTTTTTCTCATAAACTAATGATCAAAAGTGATTGAAATTTTTATGAAATCTAGATATTTATATTCTATGTTACCATGATTTTTTTCAAAGCATTTGACAGAGTAATTCAGAAAATATTGATCACAATCAATTGAAATTTTTACAGCACATAGGTATTTCGATTCTGCATTATCATTATTTTTTTCAAGGCATTGCATAGATTAATTTAGAAGAAATAAAATTTTTCTAAAAATACAAATTTTTTTCAAAAACAAGAGAACCGTAACAGTTAACATAGTTTTTTTTAAACATAGGTAATTTCATACGCCTCTAACTACTTTTTATTTCGTTTAAGTATCTTCTATCACTAAAAAAAATTCTATCACTAAAAAAAAATCAAAAATAAATTTTTTGAAAATCGAAAATTAGGGATTAAAAAAAAACACATTGGCTGATTCAAAAAATTGTTTTTTCGCCACTCTAACCTCAAAATCGCATGTTCAACTTGATTTTGCGGCTCTCGTGGCGAAAAATAGTATATGAAACTAGGGCGTAAGCGAATTTTTGCCTCCCTTGGTGCATAATGTACTAATTGTCCCGAATACAGAATTTAAAAACAAAAAAAATGAACTAAAATACGTAAAATTTAGTCAAGTATAGTTCCAAAGATAAACGCACGCACACACGCACACACGCGCACACGCGCACGCGCGCGCACACACACACACACATACACAGACACATATCCATACAGACATACAGACATTTTCTAAAAACACGTTTTACGGACCCAAAATACCATAAAACATCTTTCCACAAAGTTTAAACGAAACTCAAAATGTTACTATTAAAAAGCTTCCTCTATGAGGAAGCAAACATTTCTATTTTTGTGAAAAAAAGTTCTATTTTTATCCCGACCTGCTGTGTATACGATTTATATCTTTTCAGATTTAACGTGATGCCTATATATTTGAACCAAGCATCACACACTTCAGCAAGAAAACGTACACCAACGTTTTCCACGCAAGTCCTCGAAATAGAACACAAAAGAACGGCAAAGTAAAAAGAACTATTCGCATCGTCATAAACGAAATACAATCCGTAAAGAATAAAAGAATAAAAATGAAGACGATACCCAGAAAAGTAATCACAGCGAAGTTTTTCCGCGCGCGAAACTACTTTATGCCGCGAGTCACACTTTCGCACGCAATTTTGCAGTAATCCGACACGGAACGGCACTTGTTCCACGGTCACGATACACGCTGCTCAAAAGTGCCGCTGCATCAAACTTGTTCGGAACTTATTCGCGGCTCGCAAACGAGGATGAGGTGGTGGTGGTAACTGTACACCCACGAGATTTTGTGCAATGGAGTCGGAAAAAAATGGCAAGCAGGCATCGGCAAGTGCTGCGCCGATGAATAATTCACCGGCAGGCAATTCCACGGTGTAAGGTCGCACTCTGCTGAGAAGGTCTCGGTGACGTCGATCGAGTCGACAAAATTGCGCATGATAAAATTAAGCCGGTCCTCGATCGTCGAGCGCCGTCCTCCTTCGACCGGGCTATTGTCGTAATATTCTATTTGTGAAATTAAACTTGTTTCATTGAAAGTTTGAATAATCATGTTTTAGCAAGATTAATTTACATATTACTTTACATTAAGAGTTTAATTCATTATCCTTTATCAAATAATCCTATAAGAAGCAATTTATTTATATAATATATTCATTTTAATCAAATTAATTACGGTGTGATAGGTTTAATCTTGTAATAGCTTCACCTAATTATAAGCTGTAATTAGCAACTGATATGATATAATTGGATTAGTTCATGTTTTAGTTAATTTGATACTGTTGAATATTGCAAGATACGAAAATAAAGTAGAGTTCACACGTGAATCTTAAAAAAGTGATACTCTACAACGTAGTCAGTTTATACGTCAGAAATTTCCATCCCTCCCCTTATCGACGAACAATTAAGGTGGTACGAAAATTAAAAAAAAACTTTTCAACTTCTCTCCATTCTACTACCCAACTTCGTCTCACATTCGCTGGTTTTTCAATTTTATTTAATTAAGTACATTGAAAACTCCGTAAGACGGAAATTAAATTTTTCTTAATCAGTGAGAAAGCTCTCAGGAACTTCGGTCAATAAAAATTTCAGAACTTTAAGACTTTTTTAATTATTTAAACACTCATTACTTAAGTTAGAGAGCAAGTGCCGGCGCTGCCGCGAGGAAATGTTTCACCGACGAATTAATATTTCCCGATTGGGAGCTTCGCAAATCGATCAATCTGCCGTCGGGAATAGCCAACTTAATTGAATATATGAAGGAGGAAGAAGGGGGTGATTCAATGCCCAATTGCCCGGAGCAGGTTTTATTTCGCTCTTAAGGTGCAAGTAACTTAATGGAGGCAACGAGTTTAAATGTTTCAGCAGAATGCGAGTTAAAGCCTTCAATCGGTCCTGATGAAATTGCGAACTTAATTTATGTCAGGGGCTCAATCCTATGTGCATAAAGGGATACCTTCGAGCGATAGAGTTTAAACTTTTCACAGGCTCCTCGAGAATAGTTTGATTAAAATAATAAAAGTTTTCGCTTAAAAGAAACTCTTTAATGGACGCAATAATTTGTTGCGCGCAGATAATATTCCTTTGGTCGATTATTTCGAAATGACAACGGGAAGAAGGTATATAATTGGCGGCTTTTTAAACTGTTTTCTGAGATGCTGAAATTTCTCTTAAAATTTACGGTGAAGGTTACCCTAAAAATTACAATAGCGTAATTGCGATGGGATTTACAACATTGGAAATAATTACCGATAAATCACTATAATTTTTAATTGAATCGTAGTCTATCGTCAATTTGTCCCGAAAAATTGCGGAGCTTTTACATTGCAGTCTGATATCCAGCTAAAAATTTCAACTGTAGCCAATCCTCTGAAATTCGCGTGAAAATTGCAGTGATTTTTCTAAATCTCAGGAGTTCTCGAACCTAAATCTCAGAAGCTTCACCATAAACTTTACGCGCCAAAATTTCCACTTGGCGTTAGCAGTGCAAAAATTACTTGAAAATACAAATTTTGAAGCTCTAAGCTCTGCATCGTGCGAAAGCTTCTCAAAGAGATAACTATAAATAATAACTATAACAAACGAATAAATTTAATTTCCATTCAACTGCGATAATAAACAGAAAATTAAATTCTCCGATGTCATATTAATTTGTCGATGATATATTGGCGGTGAAAGCTGCGCGGCTACGAAGATTGAAGCGTTCGCCGAACAAACTTGAACGCGACCCGATGTTACTTTGGCGCGGCTTGATTACAGTAATTAAGCCATCGGCACGTAGCCTATTGTGCAAAAGTTCAGTATGACTTTGTGTGTGATTCACAGGGACGCGTCGACTTGACATACTCGCAACCCTCGAGGTCCTTAATTTTTTTAAATCTATGATTCTAAAAGGTGAGGAGGGTGGTTTATTGGGTGTGAATAAGAAATAATGGTATTTCAAATTTTAATTAATTTTCTTTTTCTTCATTATACTTAATTCGCTTTACTTATGTTATTTTCTTTAATATTTTTTTTTATAAGTCGAATTGTTAAATTGTATATCAAGTATACTTACAAACAGAGATCGAACATATTGGAGCGCTAATCAAATCTTAAAACTATGTGTTTTTTCTTTTTAAATTGCAAAATTAAGTGAATAGCTTTCTTCGAAGATTAATTACTTTCAATTCGAAGTAAACGATAGGTCCATTATATCTTTTATATGTTTTTAGATATATCATTATACGTATTTTACGAAACGTTAATCTGAAAACTTAAAATGGCAAAAACCCTAATTTATAGTCTAACCTTTATAAATTTGCATAATTTCACGCTGTATTCACATCGTCCGAAAAGAATCAGCGGCCAATACCAAAACTATACAAAAAATGTCCGTCAATAATGCTAAAATGTAAAAAAGACAATGCACGTGTTACGTAGGGAGTCGGGACCGAAAATTAAAATTCAAGCCGCGCGAAGACGAACGCGCTGCGCGGAACCGGCGCAGCGGTTTTATTCAAATCCCTTAATTATACGCGCGGACGCACCGCCGGGTAGGCAGCAGTATGCGAAAAATTAGATTTGCCTCCTCTTCTGTCCCCGGAAATTGACTTATCGCGAGGCACTCATCGCCGCGAATATTCGCGCCTAAGTGGAAGCGCACATCCCGCGGGGCCGCCGAGAAATATTCATACGGATGGCGCTGAGGATCCCGTCGTCACGATAGCGACGCCGTTTTCATGCATATATTCGCTCCTCCATTTTTTTTTTTCGTTCACTGTAACGGTAGGCGCGAAATTTTTTGCTTCTGGGTAAATAACGAATGGAGTTTTCTTTAAGAGAATACGCTGTATAAATCTGCGTTGCGGATACATCAATTATGCGTAACTTGGATTCTTTTTCTTTTTGTTTCGATTTTTTTCCCTTTCTTAAATACGTTGCCGTGATCTGTCGTCGCGAAAAAAGGGGTTTCTTTTTTTTTTTTTTTTTTTAAGGAATTTTCTGAATGATAAGTCCTTGAAAGATTCTGAAGTAAATGATAAAATTGCTTCTGTTATTACATTTGATTGCAAGAAAGTTCGCAACGATGAGAAATTATCTTAGAAAGTACGAGCCGAGTTTTTTCTCCTATAAAATCGTTGAATAGTGCTCAGAAATAGTAAAGAAAAAGTAACAGAAAAAGAAGATCATGCAAAAAGTAAAAGAACTATTAGTACCCGTTTTAATTTAAATGAGAATTTTTTAAATGAGATTTTCTTAATGCAGATGGATTCTTTTTATTTTTCTCAGCTTCATGGCAACAATACTTCACTTTAAATCTTAAATTATTTTCTCGGTGTATAAATATCTTTCATGTAATGAGAAAATTGTAATAAAATGTACGGTATAATCATATTCGTCAACCAATGAAGTATATTCAAATAATTTTATTCAAAATAATTTCTTATGACAATTTGATATATCACTGGACATAATCGCCATAAGACTTATAAACTTAGCTCTAACTCTTGCATTAAAAAAAAAAAAAAAAAAAAAAAAAAAAAACATTTATTTTTTTATCTATCGTCAAAGGATAAAGTACAACAAAAGAACTTAAGAAAATGCAGTTTATATAGAAATGAAAGTTGTACAACTTTCCGCATGACGCTACTGTGGCTGATAAGAGGATGAGAAGAACACACTAGAGGTAGAAAAAAAAGTTGTGCACCGCATCGTGTACTTTGAAATTTAAAGGCTTCTTTTTTTAAAAAACGCATACGTAAGAGGCGCACTGAGCTCCATTCTTGCTTCAACGAGATTTTCAAAGCTGCCTCCCTTTTGAGATCGCCCCGAGTGTCCTACAGGGACTCAATTAATTGAGAAAAGTGACTTTTGAATTTCAAATTTCATGTTATAGAGCCATTTTTGTAAAAATAACAGTCTCGATGCGACCGTATATATTGTTTCTTGAGTATTCATTAAGTCAAAGTGCTTTTTAAATGCTGTGAATACGCAGCGTTTTGTAATTATATTTTTTTTTTTACAAAAAAGGTTCCTTTCGTTTGCCTTACTTTTCCCTATAAGCGACTCGCATCACCGACTGATTTTTCTTTAATTAATGCAGATATAAAGTTAACTGCGAAGAAGTATCCTTGAATAAACAATAGATTTTAGTATTCGAGACTCTTCAGTATATTTTTAAATGGTAGAATTCTATTTTGTAACTGCTCCTATTTTTTAAAACAATAATTACAATTTACTCAAAAAATAATATGAAGTCTAAATTTTAGTATTACAAATTGAAGTTATTATTTAATCCGCTAGTTAATGAGCAATGTCTAAAAATGAAATGTGCGATAAAATTTTGAAAAAGTATCAATCCAGTCTTGAAAAAAATGTTTTCTTCCTACTCTCAAGCGCATATAAGAATGAAGCTTCTCCGAGCGAATTTTCCAGGGACGCGCGTCGTTAAAAGCCCAATTCGTTCGAAAAAAGGAGGCGCGCCTTGAGAAGGTACGATCGCTTTTAGCATGACGCTTAATGCTTTTCCGATACAAATGCTATTTTACGTGCCCGCGCAAGATAAGGATGGAACGAGTCGCGGCGTATTCAGATTAATGTGCGCTCCTTTTTCGGCCGGAACGCGCTAAAGAGTCTTGCTCATGTTTGTTAAGCAAATTCTTGCTTGGGGTTTTCCTTTTTTGCATAGCTTAGTAAGATGCAATGTGGGTTTTATCAAGAGTACCTAATTTATGTGACTGAGATAAAAACAACATATATTACCTCGTTTTTTGGTGATGTAAAAGTATATTAGAAATACCACAAAAGTTTTTCTTATTCAGATGGATTGTTCTTTTTTTGACTAAATTTTATTTTCAAATTTTAAAGTTGATAGAAAGTTAAGGTTTGACGTAGCTGTTATAGTTGTTTAATCCTTTTTACGCTTTGATATTTTATTAATCAATTAATGCGGCTCTTTCAAGCGACGAGAGTATTTGCGCCTGCTATCGCGTTTCATCAATATCTCATTAAGTCCATCATTTATACGAGACCAATCACTAACTCGAGAAGTTGCAAACCTTATTTATATTCAATTGTTCCAAACAGCCATTATCGGCGTGCAACTGCATCCACTTAGGCAAATAATTCAATTCCAGTTAAGGGCTAGCCTTAGATTTCAAGGTGCTAATGAAAAATTCAGTGCCTGTTACAGAAAAGTATAACCACTATGATGGATAAAAATTAAGTGTATACAAATTTAAAGGCTTGGATGTATATCCAAGGTAAACATTTTTAGCATTTTTGTAGAACTCAATTTACTACTATACATTTCTTCGAAGCTATGTTTGATAGATTCAATGATAGAATTTACTTGACAAATTTTTAAAGAAATATTCTGGCATATTTACTATGTGTTTCAGTGCAGGAAATTTCAGAATGTGTAAATTGCTAGCCAAAGTTATTTATTTAGCAACATTTAGCATATCCTTAAATTCAGTATAAATTTAGTGTCAAAAAATAACAATTTCTAAAAGCACGTCAAGCTTCAAATTAAACAATTTAAGCATTCTGTTGGAAAGCACCAACTCTAGTCTTCTCACTAAAATGATTTCCCGACCAAGATAAAAAGTTCCCACCGCAGAAAAACATCCAAAAGTACACATAAAATATTTTTCCGAACTGCGCATGTCCAATTGATTCGATCTAGTAACGAATGAACCCGTTCAAAATTCGAACTGTCACCCGGCTTAATTACCCTTCAGTCAATCGTTGCACCATCGTCGCACGAATGCAATTCTCAATTTTCACATTCTAGTTACGTATTCGACGCTTATCAACAGCCAGCGCGCGTCTAATTAGCCCGACGGTCGGTAGCGGGGAAAAATAGCTCGTCAGCAGCAGGCGCGCACCGCCCCCACTAGCAGAGAGTCTATCAAGAAAAAAAAACCTAATTTGCGAGACCGATACGCTCGGGCACCAATCTGATTTAGCCGGAATCAAATCGCGGAAAATTCCGGGCGTCCCGGAGGCGCGCACATCCCCCAGCCTCTCTTTCATCCTTATTTACCTAATGCCGGTGTAGTCCGTTTCCACCGTCGTGTGCCTTCCCTCTGTTTTCCCTCGCGCGCGCGCCTGGCTCGCGGCCATGCGTCGACGGGCCCCGCATAAGCGGCTTGTCGCTCCGCGCGCCCGTTACGTGTTCTGCGTGCTCGTGCGCGTCTGATCTGATTTGCCGTGTTCTCCGCCTCCGCGTCCCGCCCGACGCATCGATTGCGAAGCCAACTATTTGCGCCCTTTCCCTCGCGTGCTCTTTTTGGAGCGCAACCTCGCGAAACTGGAATCAAGAGCCGCGTACTCTATATATATATATATACTCTATATAAAATCGAGTGTGTGTATATATATACGTACACGATTTTTTATGCGTGTTCCATCGGTTGATGCGCGAATCGCGTGATTTTTTTGTTTGTGGCGTTGTTCTAGTTCAGAAAATAAACGCGGCGGATATTTTAAAAAGGTGGAAGAAAAATTCCCGCCGTGATAATTCTATAAATTAGTTACGTTTTAAGAGCTATTTCTGTATTTTTCGAATTTGGAAAATTTTTGAATTTTCATAACTTCTGAACGAAACGATGGATAATTCTCAATTTAACTAGAGATGCAGACATCTCTATGAAAAAGCATTGTGCCAGTGCAGTTGGCAGCGTTTTTTTGAATGTTTTCACGGGGGTGAGGTGATTTATGAGGTTTTAAGATAGTCGTTCTTGGAATTTTTACAGACGCAGAGGTTGGATCAGTGGAATTTATCGAGCAAGCAAAGGAGAGGGAAAAGAATCGGCGTCCTTGAAGGTCACGACGCGCCGCGAGCTCCCCGGTGAGGTACGCTTTTCTTATTTATTACATCATCAATACACTGCGCTCGTATAAGAACCTTGGTGCTGTGGCAGTAAGATGGATGAAATCTTCAATTGAAAATATCAGGACCTTCGATTTATCTAAGCTCGGGAAAACTTTCTCTTTGGACAATCTTCGAGCTTCCTCGATAATTAAGTATATATATGCTTTTAGATCTTATCCTTATACTGTTATCTCTTTCGCGGGTACTAAATCGATATAAAATAGAGTTAGATCGTTAAAAGTGTTACTCACACTCTCGACTTGCTGTAGATACATCGAATATCCCTGAAAAATTTGGCTGAAGTTTCGAAAATAAATTTTTTTGAATATACTATAACAATATCCTAATTTGCACAGTATTCAATAAAATATTTGTGTTCTAATTTTCTTGCCGAAAATAAATTTAAACTTAAAGATAGAATAAAAAATCTTTTACTGAATGTGAAATACTTGGTTAAGAATTATAAACTGGCATTGACATTTTTTAAATGTTTCTGTCATTCAAAAGCTAAAAGAAATTCCCCCGAAAAATTGCTCTACGGTCCAAAGTATCTCAAAGATTAAATTTCGTAAGAGAGAAATAATCTCTAGAAAAAAATTGTTGTTAAATTACGACTTTTAAACATGTGTTTGTAAATCAGTTGTTTAAATAATAAAGAAAAAAATGTCGTTGTCGGTTTCTACAAGCGTATGCTGCAGGAGTATTCCTGACCATGTATTTTACGTCCCCTTAATTAACAGAAATTGAAGCGCAACCAAGGTAACGCAGTGTGCCTGCCCCAGAATTTCACACAAATCTACGAGCCACGCAGAATTGGACCGTAGTCCTGTTAAGGTACAGTTTGAAAATCGATATAATCTAGTCTGGATTGGGCTTAGCCGGGCGGCTCCGTGGGTGTCGTCGTGGCTCGGCGCACGGATGGAACGGACCCGTGATGGAGAACGCGACGCAGCTCGGCGAGGACGGGAGCCCCGAGCGCAATTGGCACGTCAACCGAACGCAGCTCGAGCACGCCGACGACTATCTGCCTGACTGGACTGATCTTTTCCTCGCTGTCTGCTTCTCCGTTCTCATTGTTATTACCATCGTAAGTTGGCTTTGAGCTTTCGCTCTCTAATTTTTCCATTTTTAATGTAAACTAATTTTATTGGTTTAATTCATGCATTGTATAAGTGGAGTAATTATATAATTGAGAAATCAATATTCTTATTTTTCCTTTCAAAAATAAATACGTTCTTATGAATAGTATGTATAAAAAAATTATTATTATATTTGTACTGAAAATTATTTTCCGCAACTCCGTGCGTAAAATCAGCACTTTACACCGTCGTTACATAAAATAAAGTTCGACACTCGTGCTTGTATCGAAAATAACTATTTTTTAAGGATGTTTCAATAAAATATACTTTTGAGACTGTAGAATAGCAATAATTTGATGAATTTCCTCAATAAAAACGTAATAAACTAGAACGTTTGGATAAACTATTTTTTTTAAATAAATTTTTTTGAATAATTTTGCTGGAACATGGCAATAAAGACTAATTTTCAATAAGAAAGACATTTAATTTTAATGGCAACTATTTTTAAATTTTATCTTCATAATTTCGAATTGTATTAAACCAACGAATGACTATTACTGAAAATATTACAGGTAATTGTACAGAATTACCAATGTTATTGCTGAGAGCTTGTGAAAAAAAAAATTAAAAGGAATGTTAAGCCGCAGGAGTTGCTAACTGTTGAGGCGAATAAAGGGAAACTTTGTCAAAATAAGTAGAAAAATCAAGATTTCATCCGGCATTCAAAAGTACTGCTCCATTTCTTTCTGTGCGCGGATAAATTATATTTAAAATACATTTTCTAAGGAGTCTGCCTCCATGAGTAAATACTTTTCACAATATAAATAAGAGCAACATTTTGCAACAACATTTTTTCTTTGATTATGTACTTCTTAAAACTCTGAGTATTCACAATGAAAATTTAAATATATTATTTACGCAAAGTTTATTCGTGCATTAACCATGTCAAAAAGTAATATTTTTATTGCATAATTCAGCTGAAACGGAGAATGTTTGAAAGTACATTTAAATAAATTGAGAACAGTCTGAAATTGCTGAATCTTATACACTGGTCGGCAGTTTTCAGATAATCACCTAATCTGAATGTAACACTGCTTCTTCAATTCTCACTATTAACCGATACGTGTGACGACAATATTCTAAATTCTCTTTTCTTCTACCTTTTTCTATCCTTTCTCTGCATCTCATATCTCTCTCTCTCCTCTCTCCTCTTTCTTCTTCCGGAAAAACTTTTGGTTCGACCAGACCAAGAAACGAAAGAAAGAAGCTTTTCTACGACTGGAGAAAAAAGCATAAATTTTCATCACGTCGCACACTTATTTAGCCGCGTCGGCGGTAATTCATCGTATTCCCGTACTTCCTTTTTTTTTTGCCGCAGGCAACTAATTCATCGCGACTTCATTTAAGCTCCGATAACCGCGACCCACTGGAGGAATGTTTTTTACTTATTGCCCATTGAATAGCTTCGCAGCGACAGCAGACTAAGAACAGTTGTTTGCAATTGTCTCCATTCCCTCTCTCTCTCTCTCTCTCTCTCTCTCTCTCTCTCTCTCTCTCTTTCTCTTCCCTTCTCTTCTTTTCTCTTTTTTTTTACACACGCCGCGCAGTGCGTCGACTTCTTTACTTCTGGAAATGGAAGCGTGATATATACGCGCAGCGAATAGTACACTTTTTTCCACTACTCCAGGCCTGCGCGCCTCTTTGTTAGTTTTCGCAGAATTTTCGCGCACAACGAGAATATGCAGTCGAACTTTATGCGGCAGTTTCGCGACCTTCGTCCCTTATATGAAGCACGGGGCCTATCGTAGTGTAAAAAAGAGTGGCGTCAATTTTTTTTTATGTCTGAACGCACTTTTTAGAAATAAAAATGTTATAAAAAATAGGTGCATAATTAAGAGTTGCATATTTTCGTTTCGCGAAATTCTTTTTCTTAGAAAGAAAAAATTCGTTTTATTATTAATTAACAGTGCAAAAGAGTCAGTTGAAATAATGAAAACATCAAGTAAAGTTCGTACTAACCATGAAAGTGCGCGCAGTAACGATGCGAAAATGCATGTAACTTGCAAGTATAATGTCTGACGTTTGAAACATGACTTGGCTGAAACTTGGAAAATTATTTTTTGACGCTAGAAAGTGGAACGCGGCCCAGTCATCCTAATGTTCCTTTGTTGCCAACTCTGCCACTGCTGCAGCCGACAATATTGAATAAAAGTACAATTTCTATAAATGTTAATAGCTCAATTTATAGAAGTCGTAATACTTTTACGCGTTAAAAAGTCAGCGTTACACCGAAGCACTGAAAAAAGAGATGTACAAAACAATAAGAATGAGAAGCAGAAAAATAGCCAAAAAATTGTGGGACAGACAATAAGAGCCTTTTTGCCAAGAATAGATACGAGTGGTGTTTTACTTTTTTAACTCTGAAATATGTGAATGCATTATTATGCTTGAATTTATTGGAAATGATAGTCTAGGAAATTTTAAACAAAGTTTTGCAGTAAAATTTATCGAAGCATCCTTTTTTATCGCTGCATGCATGAAACATAAAATTGCTCGATTTACATACCAATATATTATCGCAAACCAAAATATTATAGCAAAATAAAAACAAAACATTTCAATAATTGATACAATTGGAAGAAAATACTCGTTTAGTAAAAAAATAATTGAATAAAAACTCTATCAATCTATTATCGTAAATTATATTTTTTTATAAGCATCATCTAACACCTACACAACATCTTATCCTGGGAAATTAGAAATTCAAAATAAGCTTATATCTCAGGAAGATTCATACCCTATAACCAAGGCAGTCAATGAACTCCTATAAAAAGTCTCATTCGTTACCAATCCCGTCTCCCCTGACCAGGCGCTTTCGGGCATCGATGGCGCTTCGTCCGGGAGGTTCCTCTCCCATTCAACTTTCCATTTCCACCAGTACAATGGCCCCAGGGGGTAGGGGGTCCGATCGCGACTGTGAAGCGCCTCCTGCTCACCCGAACTCACCATCAGAGATAGAGAGAGATAGATAGATAGATAGATAGATAGCCTTTTATTCGCCTAGTCGGCAAAATTAAAATATACAATATGATACAATTTCAATATGGTAGACAATCACAGATGATTACACTATAAAATATAAAAATAAAATACACTATATGATAAAAAGATATCACAGTCAATTTAAGAATATACTATATGATAAAAAATATCACAGAGAGAGAGAGAGAGAGAGAGAGAGAGAGAGAGAGAGAGAGAGAGAAAGAGAGAGAGCACAAGAGAAAGTGTGAGAAAGAGAGGCTTTTGGCGCCATAGCGGCTTTAATTCAATTGCAGGTCGGCAACACGTTGGTGATCGCCGCCGTAATTACGACGAGGCGTCTGCGGTCTGTCACTAATTGTTTCGTGTCGAGCCTGGCCGCCGCGGATTTATTGGTCGGATTGGCAGTGATGCCGCCGGCCGTACTATTGCAGGTACGTAGCCCCTTCTCTCTGCCGCTAATTAGCCGGCGAATGTTCGCGGATCGCTACCGATGTTCCGTCAGTTCGGCCGGAATGGACGGACGGGTCGGCGCGGAGGATGAGGGGGGAGGCGGGACCGAGGCCTGGGATGCTTCACGCGAGGCATTCCAAGCATACTGCCGGCCGACCGAAGCCCGATCGTGATTGCCGCGGCGCGCTGTTATTGGCGGCCGGAAGCGCTTGCGCTACCCCCTCTCCCCGATTACAATTAGTGCCCCGGCCTTAAGCTACTTCAGCTGCGAGTGAAACGCTGAGTCCGGTCGTACGAGGAAGCCAGCTTGTGCAATTGGAGGGCGAAGCTTTTCTCTAATAATAACCTTTTTTTTACCCCTGCAGGGTAGTCGGGACAAAGTAATAAAAAGAAAGAGGCGAGATGTAGATTACGCAGAGGCGAATTGGTACATATGAAAAAGAGAAAAAAAACATCAACAATTGCATGAAAATTGAGTTATATTGCACAAAATAAACAAATGTTAGAACGTAATTTTTAGATGATATTGATCTTTTCTTAGATCAATTTTCTGGAAAACGTTACCGATGATCCTATAGTAAAAATTACATGAAAAAGTGTAATCTGCACGTGTCGGATTCCAAGCACTGGTAATTTTTATGGAAAAATCACTGTAATTTTTATTTTAATCTAGTAAGGTTGGCGAGGCTTGAATCTCTATCAATATTACGTTGATTTTCCTGTAAAGCTTTCTTGTAAAAATTACAAAGCTTCACCAACTGCTGAAGATTCAGGTAAAAATTATAGTGAGTTTACTGTAAAAATTATCAGTGCTTGCAAACTGTCGTACAATTACGTGTTTACCGTGTAATTTTTATGAAAACATTCTCTCAGTGTATTTTCAGGCTTTTTAGTGTCTATTACAAGCATACAATAGTTGTCACCTAAGAATTGATTCAATTTAATCTGATACACGGAAAAGGTATAAAATTCTTTTTATCACGTAGCTTCATATATTAATTTTACAATACCTTTTATGCATAGTCATTTTTAGGCACGACCGCTACACGGAAGTGCCTTATATTTTCGCCAGAGCAGAAAAATTCGTGTATGTAAGATTTC
>JAWWEN010026991.1:0-16696 GCA_035582955.1 Sycophila texana | reverse complement strand
ATAATTCTCAATTTAACTAGAGATGCAGACATCTCTATGAGAAAGCATTGTGCCAGTGCAGTTGGCAGCGTTTTTTAGAATGTGAACATGTCTAAAAGATCACTTTTTTAGACAGACTTTACCCAAACCAAATTTTTTCACATGACCACAAGAATTTTAATTTTTTCTTGACTCATTAAACTTCACTACCTAATAGTGTACATATACATATATATACTTTGATTACTTTTATGTTGTATTCGCGTGGCTCGCGAGCTCATGGTTTTGAATTTGATTTTAACGAGGAATATAGGGCGGAACGGATATGTTATACGAGTTTTCCTAACTGTATATACACGAGTATTTAATATTTTTTCACTGTTGTTTCTTGTTTCGAGCAACTGTGTTCCCATCCGACAATTAAAGCGAAAAGCGCATGCAAACTGCGTGCGTAAAACTGCAAAACGGAACGTCGAATATTGTATTTAGTAGAGATATTTTGTATGTTTACATCCGCGCTTGTTATAATAAAGCTATCCGGTGCACGAAGAATTAAAATAAACAAATACGATGTTTTGCCGAGACTAGATCGACGGTTGTGCGCGGGCGGGAAATTCTTTATTAAAAAGCGGGCGAAATATGTTCAGGAAAAGAATTTTTTTAAAACGAAAACGCATCTTTTAAATTCATATTTATTTTATACTACGTAAATATATTCTTACGTTGCACCTACTTCGCGTATTTTCGGTTCTTCTAGTTTATTGCAACCGCGAAAAGAAAATTTATTTTTCTTAAATTTTAAATCAAAACATTTGGTTTTTAAAACACATTTAAATTCATTCTACCAAGTTTTATTCTTTAATCACTATTTTCTTTAGTTATTTATTCTAATTATATAAAATAAATTATTTGCTTGACAAACTTCAATTTAAGCAATTTAACAGACATTCATTCACAAAAACTGTGAAAACGGAACTATAACAAATTCGAAAGTAGTACACCACATCAAGATCGTCCTTAATCCCGGGATTGCATAAATTTTCGGTTCTTCGAGTTTATTATTGCAACCGCGAAAAGAAAATTGATTTTTCTTAACTTTTAAATCAAAACATTTGGTTTTTAAAAAACATTCAAATAAATTAATTCCATCAAATTTTATTCTTTAATAATAATTTTCTTTAGTTATTTATTCTTATAAAAAAAAAATAAATTATCTGCTTCAATTTAAACATTTTAACAGACACTCATTCACAAAAGCTGTGAAAATGAAACTGTATCAAATTTATTACAAGTATATAATCCGCACGTAGTACACCACATCAAGATCGTCATTAATCCCGGGATTACAGAAATAGCGGGGGTATTAAAAAAAAAAAAAAACACTTTCGGAATCATAATAGACGCCCCGGACTTAATTAGCATTTTAACCGTATCTTATAATATCGATCAGTCGGTAGAATATTTGCGGTCGGAGGTTCGGGGTTGGTCGAGCGCGCGCGGCCGGTCTATTTAACATTCCGATTAATTTGTTTCCCGGGGACTGCTCACGGCCGGAGGGAAGAGCCGAGCGGCCTCGATGTTTGCTTTATTTGCGCGAGATATTCGCGCGCATTTATTTGTAGCTTCGCGGCCGCCGATGTTGATTGACGCTATAGCGACTCTTAATCCCACCGCCACGCATGATTCGATAAAAGTCCAGCGTGGCGTTCGTTCCTCGTGTGCTAATTCCCTCTCATTGTGGCGGCGCGAATTTTTGATTATTTAATTGGCGTGTCCCGATAAGTTTATCTAGCGATTTTTTGTTCGAAGTTAATTGAGATATATATAATTTTAAATGCAATAATACAAATTGGCGCTGCTTTGCGCGGCTACGACTTTTTGAATAAAATTTGATCGGCTGCTTTCATTTATTGCCCGTATTAACGCGAACAGCGTTACAAACTAAAAGTAATGCTTTATTTTGCACTGAAACTCTGGTTATTTTCCACTAATTAACTACATACTGATCTCGCTTTTCCGAAACTGAATTGCGCTAAGTATAATATCGCTGTTATTTCGAGAGCAATTTTCGTCGAGTTCGCAGCAAAATTTTCACAATAGAAAATATACCCTTTAGAAAGCATATTGTGTCAAACCGAGGCTATTATTTTGCACCGAGCGCCTCTGTGAGCGTGTACATTTCTTTACGAGCGATTAAAAAACGAAAAAAAAAAAAAATAATGAAAAATGAAAATAACGCCGAAGCCGAAGTTATACAGACGATAAAAATACAAATAACGATTGAACTGCCAATAAGAAATAAAATGTGTAATAATATTTGAATGCAGCTTGCGGGAAGATCGTTGCGCGTCCCCGTCCCCGGAGCGATCCACTATTCTCGCCGAGGCCACAGCGGGCTGTCGGAATACTGAAGATGCCCCGCATCGGTAGATCCGATTTGCTCATGTCTGCACTGGACCGAAGACCATCGTACGACGCCGACGACGTTTATCCTTCTTACGACTTCCTCGACGACAATCTGGTTAACTATTCTCCAGGTATTTATCCGAAAAAATTGCTGTTTGGGTAATTTTGAGGTAACTTTTGAATGCACGATTATAGTTTCCTGTTTGTTATTTACTAAAAGAAAATTCTCCAGGTATTTATCCGAAAAAATTGCTGTTTGGGTAATTTTGAGGTAACTTTTGAATGCACGATTATAGTTTCCTGTTTGTTATTTACTAAAAGAAAGCGGATTAATTTTGTTTCTAATGACTGAAAAAGTAAAAACATGTAGTTATGCAGAAATATAAAGTTCCAAGTGTTCAAAAAATAAATTCATTCCGATGGGAATTGATATTTCTCTCTTGTAGTTAATTAAAATTAACTCATTGTAATAGAATTTTATATTGATTATTGGCTTTTAGTTATATGCTTCTGCGAAAATTAATAAGTTTTTATTATATTTTTTTTTTAAAATATTAGTTTTGAGATGACAATACAGTCAAATTTTTAATCTGATTTTCTTTATAAATAGCTGAAACTGCTAAAACTGATAAAATATTGTTGATTATACTACCTGTATAGTTTGAAATTCGAAAATATGAATATTAAAAAATTAATAAAATTGAAAATATTAAAGTCCTTTTAATTTTTATAATGCAGAATATGTTGATATCATAACATTATATACGTATTATTTTTACTTTGCAGTCAAAGCAATCATCCCCATCATCATCTTCATATATCGCACGACGTATGCACCTATATTGCTCCTTGTTGTGTGACGATATGGTGCTTACTACCTGCATGAATAAAAATTATGATTTTTTATTTTTTAAGAATTTGATTCCAATAGCCAAATTAAAATAACAATAAATTTCCTTACTGGTCCAGTAAAACGTAAATCATAAAAGTGATCTATGTCTAACTCGTAGCGAAACCTCTGCATATTCTGTGGATTAATAACACTTTCTACATATCCGTATACATTTCCTCTGTTACTGATACAAACTTTTACAAAAAATATTCCCATATTTTTAAGATATATAATTTTTTGCCATGTCCAAGACCAATCATATACTATAGTCCACCACTCAGAATATTTAGTAGAATTTGTCATACCATCCTAAAAAATAAAATAGTTTATCTGTATAAATTAAAAATTTTTGATTTTGATTGATTTAAAATAAAATATATAAATTAAAAAATTACATCGACTAAATGTTTTTTATGAACATTTCTTATATGAACAATCATGTCATCATATGACAATTCATGGAAACAGTTATTTATTCCACAAGGAAATTTTGTTATTTCTATTATTTTTGGTCCAATGTTTAATTCAATTTTTGGTGTTACTACAGTGTAGTTCAAATCATTGCCATTCACATTTCTCAATGCATTCTGTTGAAACAAAAAAAAAATCAATTACTTGATTCTTCTTGCAGAATAAAGTCCTGATAAATAATAAAAAAAAAAGTATAAATTACCTTAATTTCTTCGAACTTTGTAAAAATACTTTCTGCCAAATAATTTCTTGTGCCATTAAATGTAGAGTTACACAAAGGGCATGCGAATAACCGAATGAAACATGGTTGGCACAAATGGTGACCTTCATCACACAACAATATTCTTCCCGAGAGTCGTTCGTAGCACACAGGGCACTCGAGAATCTCATCCAAAGCCTCTACCTATTATAAGAATCGTTTTAACAAATGTAATTTTCACGGTGTCTTTAAAAATTTTGCGTAATTAAAAATCCTTACCTTGGATAGCAAATTATTCAAAGGATTAAGGCTCATCTTGTCTGATGTAATGATGTTTCATTTACAAATATTCAAATGACGAGAAAAAAAAATGTGAAGAAAAAAAATGACTGTTGACTGTAAACCTATATTTAGATTATTATCTATTAAAAATTATTCATTGTTATAATATTAAATGGATTTCTAAAAATACTATTGCGAGCTCAATTATTCAACTTGACGTAAACAAACTGACTAAAACGATGTATCATTGGTAGTAGAATCATATACTTGCTCCTTCTAGAGCTGCATTCATATAAGCTTTTTCCGCGCAGTCGTCAGTTCCTCGATCGTCATATTAATTCGCGCGTCTCCCCCCTCCCCTCCCAAGTGGTGCCGCCAAATTTCAAATAATAAACGCCCTACGTTTAGTATCTTTAAATTGAATGTTAAAAATAATTTTTTATTTGTTTTAAGATTTAATTTATTGTTTATGTTTATGTAGATAATTGCAAGTTTCATTATAAAATAAATTCACTCCACGAAAAACAATGAACGTTAATCAATTATTTATGATTGTCAAAACTTTGAAAATCTGAATTATATTAGGAAATAATTAATTTGTTTGCATTGAAATTAAACAAAATAAAATAAATATTAATTCTTATAATATAATGTGTATATATGCATTCACATAAGTTATCATTGTAAAATTAAGTTGAAATTGTAACATTATAATTATATTCTAAGTCTAATTTTGAACATTGATATTCTCTACAACAAATGATCTATCTTTATAAATAAATTGATGATTATAGAAAGGGTTATTTGAAAATTAATATTCACATGTATTATCAATAAGAATTACTTTATTTTTAATGACTTTGATTTTAAAATTTTACAATGTTGTTTGAAAAAATATAACTTTGTTTTAGATAATTTTCAGAAAAGATAATATTAATACATTGATAAACTATATTTATAATTATCTATCAAGCCAGTTAAAATTTGAAAATATTGCTTTTTGATAGATGATACTAAAAGTAGTGCATTTTAAAGATACTTGGAAAACTAATCTGATGCATATTTAATAATATAATACTATAATATTATGGATGACATATTATTGTTACATCGCAATTAAAAAAGTCTTCGTTATCCTTAGTCCACAATAAATCATCGATACATTTATAGCAGCTTTTTTTGTGTGTATCGTTACTGCTGACCACCTGCATATATAAAAGTTACTACCTGAACATTTATTTGTTATTTAAAGTTTAAGTAAAAGTAAATAATTTTACCTTTCCATAAAAAAGTTCAACGTGTTTATTGTTACCTATTTGTATTCCGTAACTAAAATACTGAGCATTAGAACGGTTATTAGCAATTTCAACATGACCGTACACATTACCTCTTTGACTAATATGAATTCTTATAAAAAATATTCCCATATTATGAATATACAAAACTTCGTTCCATGAACTATTAGGATTATGTTTTAAATTCCATAAAATAGTATATGTGTTAGAGATTATTGGACCTGCCTGGAAAGCAGTAAAACGATGCTTATTTATAAATAAAAAAACTCTATGCTATATTATAAAATATATAATAAAAGTTAATAATCACATCTCTGAAATGATCCTTATGAGCTTCTTTGATATGATGAAGCATATCACAATATGATAGTAACTGATGACAGTTATGTACTTTACAAAAAAATTGTCCTGCCCCTACAACTGATAGTTCAGTATTTTTTTCATTAGCAAGGAGTACATTCTTGCAGCTGATACTAAGATTTGTTAGTGAACACTGTTGGATAAAACCAAAATTAATTAGTCCAATAAATTCAATAAATTTCTAATAATAGAGACTGTAAAAAAAAAAATAAATAAATTACCTTGATTTCTTCAAATTGTGTTACGATACTTTCCACGAGATAATTTCTTGTGCCATTAAATTTACATTTACACACCGGGCAAGTAGATATTCTGCTGCGACATTTGTGACACAAATGATGACCTTGAATGCATTGAGGCACATTTCCCAATAATCGTTCGAAACATACGGGACAATCGAACATATCATCTAAAACTTCCACCTATACCAAATAATCGTTTTACCAGAGTTAATTTTAAAAACAATTTAAAAAAAAAAAAAAAAGAAAATTCATAAAAAGAATTCTTTGTACCTTGCATGACAAGTCAGTTAGACATTTATCTAGATTCATTTCTCTCTTTGTGTATCAAACGTAAATAAAACAAATCAAAAAGTAATTAAAAACTTTACAGCCACGGGTAAATTACAAATAACAATCGAAAAAAAAACTTAACTAACGCTTCTTTTCTGTTTCTTTTTATTGTTGGTTATGCGGCAACAAAATAAATGCTCCTGTAGGCTACAGTAGCTATACTGTAAATGAACTTATTTATATCTTTGCATTGACTGTAGGGTACTTCCTGCAGTGTTGCCATCACCTGGTGAGGCTCATTACTAGTGTTGTTGCTTATCTATCGGTATATACCTATGTAATGACTTATATATACTTAATTCTGTCCCCCAAGCGTTATCGCTGTGCAATGGACTTTCCTGCAGTGACTTTCGCCTCCTTATACTCTATACACGCAATCTGAGCTTTATCAGTGGCAAGGAAATGAAAGGAAGAGATATTGTATTACGCAGTATTTACGAAAGAATATCAGAGAATTGGTTTTCATGTCAGGCTTTATTAGCAAAGTATTAAGATACGAAAGAAGCTAAAAAAATAATTAAATATCTGCGGTGTCTTCAAATTATACAAGGACATAAATAATACTTAGATAGATAAAAGCTTTATTTTACACTATATATAAATATAAATATATAAATATATAAATAAATTAAGTATAACAAATATATAATAGAAAAATTATATAGTTAGTTAAAAAGTAAAGTACATTTTATTAGAAAACTGCATGAAAATTGTATTTCGTACAATTAACAAAATTATAATATCCAAACTTTAATAATGAAAAGTTAATGTAAAATTTTCCGATACAATTACAATGTAATTATTTCATTAATATACGAAGGGCCTGTATTAATTTTACAAATATTCCACGGCTTTTTCTGACTCATTTTTAATATCCTGTTTAATTTCATAATAATATTAATAATAATAAAAATAATAATAATAAGAATAAAAATAATATTTAACGCATGCATTCAACTTTTATTTGTATTTAACAATATTAAAGTATCTTTTATAATTAATATTATTACGTTATCATGTCTTTCCTTTTTTTTTTTAAATATTTCGTTTTTTCAAGCACATGGCAAAAACGGAATAACGGAAAATAAAACGGTGATAAATATGAAAATCTCCGTAAAAATTATTAAATAAACTCGTAGGTCTTTTAAATATTAAACGACGATGAATGAACAAAAATTGCCAACAAAAAATGAGGGGGAAGGGAAAAAATAAAACGCTGCCGGAAGAATGGATATTTATACACTTCAATAATTTATAACGGGAGTCCTTTGACGAATAATAATTTCCCGGCGCTTCGAAAATTGCATTTGGCGAAATAAAAGAAAATACATAAAAGAGCGTCGATTTTTCAACGAGGCGGATGGCTATTCATTCGCGTCGACAAAAAGTTACCTTCGGCAAAGTTTACCCGCGGCCAATGGAAGGATGGGGGGTCGTAATAAAATGGAGCTGTGTTTAAACTAGAGGGCATCAATCCCTTTTAATTATCAGGAAACTCTTGGCCCGCGCAAATAACCAATACCGCGGGCCGGTAATTTATGCAAATGACCGAATCAAATATAAATTTGTTATCCTTAATTTGCGCGTAGTTGAAAGCGCCGCGTTCCCCCAAAAATTACATACCGATTAAACGATGACGTTTCAATTATTTAAATCGAATCCGCCGGCTACAAATTAAATGACGTTTGAATTTGTTTTACAGACGAAAAGGATTACTACGCTCGTCGTCCGATGGTCAACTATGTGCCGAGTGACTCCAGTAAGTTTCTGAATAAACCAGTGTGAATTATTATCGTGGAATAAAGATTGATGGGAAATTTCGTTTGAAAAATAAAAAGAAACACATTGAAAGTGCTGTTGTGATTAAAGCGGATTATATAGTGTATTTAAAAACAGAATAAGAAAGGGCGCTTTGTAGCCGAAAAGCAATTTTAACTTTTAAAAGGGAACGCAATTGCCTTTTTTTTTTTAAACAGTTATTTAGCTTTTAGCGTTAAAAGATTTTGAATTTTTTTCGTTTATTTTACATGTTATTTAAAATTGTTTTGATAAAAAATGTATGTTATACGTATAAAACTTTTTAATCAACAACGGTTTTTTATTAAGCTCTCGTGGAATTAAAAGAATATAAAATTTCAATAATTTATTATTTTTTTTTCTTTTTTTTCAAACTGACATTAAAACCTATAATTGCAAAGAAGTATTTATACTGTTTTTTTTTTTTTTAAATTAAAATACACGGTTACAATTTTTTTTGTTTTATGTCTATTGATTGGAGAAAACTCCGATTATTTATTTTAATCAAAATTGATTGACCGTAGTGCATTAAAAAAAAAAGGAAAAAAGAAAAAAAAAACATCGTTATATGCTAATAAAATATACAGTAAGCCAAAAAAATGAATGCGAGAAATTAATTGTTGTCGATGAAAATAACCGAAAGTAAAGCTTATAATTTTGCTAAAACGTACCTTTGATTTTTTTCTCTCTTTTCCAGGATTTCATTATGCGGATCAGCCAATTATGGACAACGTTAATAGCCAGCTCGGGTACAAAGCGAGGGACGCGGGTGCCGAGCGAGAATAATATTGTTGACACAGCTCGCGCCTCGGCGTAAATTATTATTTTTTCTCTCATTGTTTTCGCTTCCTGAGTAATAGGTTTACGCTATGTTGAAAAGCTGATGGCCGAGAAGAATAAAAAAAAAAAAGAAAATTATAAAAAAGAGGCGCTAAATAAAGGACCACTTTGAATTATAATGTTGTAACATTTCTTTTATTACGAACTGCAATTTTACAGTCACGCGCTCTATGAACAGAACGGAAAAACTTTTTCATTTTTTTTCCTTGCTCCTCACTCTCTCTCTCTCTCTCTCTCTCCCTCTCGTTCTCTCTGTCAACCTTACAAAATTACATCTTAAAATTGAAATCTTATACAAAGAAAAGGGAGATAAATAACGATATCGTTTGGCCTCCTATCTCGGCATGGAAGTCGATTGTTTCCTCTCTTTATTTGTTCACCTGTCCTCTCTCTCTCTCTCTCTCTCTCGCTCTTTCTCTCTCTCTCGCTCTTTTTCCGTCGCACGCGTACTTTTTGTTCTCCATCGCATGAAAAATCAATTATACGACACAAAAAACATGATCAACGTTGCGGAGTCAGGAGGGGGTGAACCGGCCCGACGCGAGGGTGGTATAGAGGCGTTCAAAGCGGGCGCGCAAGAGGAAACAAAAAAAATCGCGCTATTCCTCGGCTGATGCTTTTGTTTCGCTTGCGCGTGCATGCGCCTCTCGCTCCCGGGGCTTGTGCGCGCTCCTATGCAACCTCGGGGTACGAGTCGCTGGAGAAATTCAAAAAGTGCACGTACACAGATTCGATCTCGAAAGGAAAATGTTATACAACACACGATAGCGTTTTCTCTTTTTAAAATTCAATCTTATATTTGTTTGATTTTTTTTTTTTGTCTTTTTTTCTTTTTTACTTTTTTGTTAAACCTTCTTCGTACTTTAATTGACAAAGCGTTCATAATAATTATCGATTTGGATGTGTTTGTAAATATGTAATTGTAATTTTCTCGTCTCTATTGCACTTCCTTTCTCTCTTTCTTTTTCTCTCATTCACGCGTACTCTTGAGTAATTGATGTGTGTGTGTGTGTGTATGAGGTTGAATGCATGGTAAGTGTGTGTATGTGCGTACGTGAACCTACACGTACGCACATGTGTGTGAATGTATTATTAGTGCATGTGTGTGTATATGAATGAGCGTGAGTGTGATTGATGTTTAACTATATGCGTGCGCACGCAATAGTATTTGGCCTTTCGAATTAAGACTTACACGCATACGCGTATAAAAAATGTACTAGGACGTATATATATGCGTATATGCGCCTATATTTAAATAGTAATCTGCGTACGCGTATGCGTGCCGTCCCTTTAATGTTATGTATATAATATAACAAGTATTTACACAGGTAGAGTCAACAAATCTATATATATTTTTATATATATATATGTATGTGATAATGGTAAGAAAAGGACGATAAATGCAGGATTCTCGAGGGAAACAAGAACGAAAATTTTTCTCTTTTCACCTCGCGCTCTCGTTTCGCTTCTTCTTTTCAAAAGCCGCGATGAATTGCACATTAATAATCGTGAGAAATTCTTTGTTTCGCTTCTTTTCTTTTGTTTAATCAACGCAATCTTGGATCTCTTTTTTTTTTAATTTTTCCAAAGATTTGTTTTATTTGTACACTTGCATCGAGGAGCTGTTTCTTTTTTTTTTTGTTTCAGTTTTTATTTGATTCATTAAGTCTTTTTCTTCTTTTTTTTTTTAATTGTTTTAAAAAATTATAGCGATTATTATTTCAATTCAATTCAATTTTTTATCTTCTACTTCTTTTAACGAGTGTATTTCACTTTGCAGTAACTTTTTCAATCAAGAGTTGACGGTGCGCTATTAAAATTAATTTAAATGTTAAAACTTTTAATGAAGTTCAAGTGTAATTCATTTGAAGAATAAGATAGGAAAACTATCGTTTAGTTTGGTGAATAAATTATTTTACAACGTGATAAACGAGAATTTACAGTAAAAAAATATTTTACATAACAAAAGGAGAAAACATCCTAATGCACCGTAATAGAAATCGGAAAGCACTTTTATACTATCTTTTTTTTTTTCAACGGAAAATGAACTTTATTCTATAAATCGTGGACCAATGGGGGGGTTTACCCCGTTCTGTGAAAAAACGTTCGCTCTATAAAAAATGGCCACTTTCGTACGAGGGTAATTTAAGCTACGCAGTGAATCGCGAAAGAATATTCCTACTTTATTCAATATCGTAGAAAATTATCGAAGGAGAGAAAAAAAAAACGAAGAAAAGGATTCAATTTAACAATTACAGAAAAGAGAAGATAAAAAATCCCGCGCGAAGATTTAACGCGCAGCAAATGACGGTCGCTTATCGAATTTTCGCTCGTTCTTTCCGGAAAATCAGGGGGAACGAGGAATAAGTCTTTAAAAGGGGGGGTTAGTGGGGTTGTCGGGAGGCGGGCAGGCGGCTCGTAGGATCGATGAAAGATATAATTCTTTTTCTCCATCGTATAATTCTAACCGTTCGCTTCGCTCGCTTTAGGCTATGATTAATCTTACTTTAAACTGTCCGCATGGAAATAGAGAGGATTCGTATAGAGAAGTCGAATGAAATATGTACAAATGGCTCTCGCGACGACTGCGGGGGACGCGGCCGCGCTGTCCCTCGTAAAATGGTATTTATAAGCGGCTATCGGACACGGAGAGACTAAAAGGTAATGTAAACGGGGGAGTGGGCGAGACGAGCCCTGACCTCGGACGCGCCGCCGTCCTCTCACTCTCGCTCTCTCTCTCTCTCTCTCCTCCACTCTTTCTCCCTCTTTCTCTCGTTCTCGCTCTTCCACCCTCTTTCTTGCTCTTTCACGCTATCGTAGAGCTCGGGCGACGAGTCGGCGATAAGAGCGAAGTCGTGGTAATGAGATTCCTCACCTTTTTGGAGCAGAAAAACGTGACGTCTCGATTTTTCCTTTTAAAGAAACTTGCGCCCGCGCGCGCCTTTTAAGCGAGAGTTTCACTTTTAAAGACGTCGTTCGGACCCAAGTTCAGTACTCTCTGGGTTCGAAGAAATTTTCATCGCTCGAGGTAAAAAAAGAGGGGAAAAAAAAAATAACTCGCGCCGAGGAAGTAAAGTTCGCCGACGTTCAGTTGCTCCAAAAGAGCGCGAATCACCGTGGAAGATTAAAACTCGCACTTTATTTGTTTTACTTTTCTCACCCTTTCTCTCTCTCTCTCTCTCTCGCTCTCAAAGCTTAAAGTTCCTCCTTCCTGCACCGAGGCAACCAGAGCACTCGACCGTGCCGCGTAGGCGTGACCCTTAGCAAACTGCGATGCGCACGACACGACTTATAAAAAAAAAAAAAAAAATAGTTGGTGTATACGCGTTTATAGTCCGCTGCGGTTCACAGGCTGGACCTGCAGATGATGAAGTAGGTGTCGGGCTCGTTGGCGTCGCGACTCACAGAATGGACTTCCAGATGATGAAGACGTCAGACTCGCGTTGTTGTCATCGCGGCTCAAAGAATGGATTTCCAGACGATGAAGACGCCAGACTCGTCGTTGTCGTCATCCACAGGTTGGTCTTCAAGACGATGAAGGCATCAGAATCGTCGTCGCTGCCGTCGCTGCTCATAGACTGGACTTCCTAACGATGAAGATTCCAGGCTCATCGTCCATGTCGTTGTTGAAGCTTGTGAGTACAGACTGGACTACCAGACGATGAAGGCGTCAGACTCGTCGTTGTCGTCATCCACAGACTGATCTTCAAGACGATGAAGGCATCAGAATCGTCGTCGCTGCCGTCGCTGCTCATAGACTGGACTTCCTGATGAAGATGAAGATGAACGATGAAGATTCCAGGCTCATCGTCCATGTCGTTGTTGAAGCTTGTGAGTACAGACTGGACTACCAGACGATGAAGACGTCAGACTCGTCGTTACCGTCGCTATTGACTGGCTGTACTTCCAGAAGATGCGAAGATGTAAAATTCATCGTGGAAGCTCACAGATTAGACTGCCCGACGATGAAAGCATCAGCTCGTCGTCGATGTCTTGGATGAGACTTATTACAGACTATACAGACGATAAAGGCGTCAGACTCATCGCCGTCGTCATCATCGCGAATCACAGGCTGGACATCCAGACGTTAAAGGCGTCAGGCTCGTCGTCATCATCGCGGCTCACAGGCTGGACTTCCAGACGATAAAGGCGTCGGGCTCGTCGCCGTCGTCGTCGTCGTCGTCTTCATCGCGGCTCTTGTCGGTCGTCGGCTCCGGGTCGGGGCTGCCGGGCTGCGGATCCTCCTCGTCGCCCGGCTCCTCCTCCTCTCAGAGGGAGACGAACTCGGGCGGCGGCTGGATGAGGGGCACGGCGGCGGCGGCGAGGCTCAGGGCGTCCGGCTGCTCGGCCAGGGAGAAGGTAGAACTGCCGGTGGCGGTGACGCGGGGTCCCATGTTGTCGTAGGGCGAGCCGAGCTCGCGGCAAACGCCGCGCCGCGGCAGCGTAGCGAAGCTCGACATGCCGATGTCCAGGAGGTCGGGGTAGCAGCGCTCGGTGCCCGTGGTCATGGCGACGCTGCCGACGACCGGCGACTCCTGGGAGGGCAGCGTCACGGCGATGAAGATGTTGGGCGGCAGGGCGGGCGAGAAGCAGCGGCCGGCGACGTCCATGGGGCAGAGGACCGGCGCCTGGGAGGGCGGTAGCTGGACCAACTGCCGGGGGGAGTCGCGGGGTCCAAGCCTCAGCTGCTCGACGGTGACGGAGGCGGAGGAGGGGCCGCAGGCCGTGGAGATGAGGCGCTCCTGGACCAGGCACGGCTCCAGCTCGAGCTCGAAATCGGGCTGGCAGTGGTTCAGGTCGGCCTGGAGGGGCAGGGCCGCGGGCGTCGCTTGATGGTTATGGTTTTGATGCGAGTGCTGGAATGGGGTTCAAGAAGAGAGATTTTTTTTAAAGAGGAGTCGACGACTGGATTTACGAAGTTTTTATTGGGTAGTATATGCGTTTACGTTGTAGTGGTATGTTCTTTTTTTTTTTTATGGCAGTAGCATTTTCTAGACACACAATGGAGGGTAGCTCCTATCATATATACTGGTCCTTATTGAAATTATAAACTAGACGCTCGGAGTTTATGGCTTGTATCGTTTACGGGGCAATGTCTGATTAATCCTGGCTGCAACTACTTGCTAAAGTATTACAGTAAGTAGTTGCAGTCAGGTATAATCAGACGTTGTCTTATTAAGGCCGCATAACATGCTAAAGTGGATTCGGATAACTTTGCCGAAACATTTTGTTTTAGTCGATTTTATTTTATATCTGCTTTTTTCAGTAATAGCTGTAGTGTATTTTGAATATGCGCTTTTCTGTTACTGGTATATCCGTACAATATTGAGTTTTGTATATTTCCGTTTTTTGTTATTAAATGGAAACTGCAAAGTTTTTTTGCATTTTGCGAAGTAAAAAAGACGGTTATTTTGCATCTTTCTAGTTGTAATAAAAATATTACAGGGTTTAAATGGCGCGCGCATTTGTATTCAGCTATAATACGCATAAGCGCATCATACTTAATCCAACTAAAATTTTCCCTTTGTGTGTATATCATAATAATGTTGATGCAACCTCACCGCCGACCTACTTTATGACGTTTAAAACTTTCTCGAATGGAAATAAAACGAAAAATAATTTCCATATTTCCAATATTAATTTTATACGTATATCTTCATTAACTAAATAATTTACAACGAGTAATGAATTTAAAAAAAAAGCCTCCACTTTCATTATTCTCTTAATAAAGCTTTATTAAATGTACACTCGAATGAATAATTTAATGAAGCGTATGGAGAACATTCAATTGAAAAATCTTTATTAGTATACACGTTATTTTGGATATTAATTTATTTTGGACCGTTCATATTTATTAAGCGATAAACAAATTTTAACTAAAATTTACTTAATCAAAGAAGAAAATCAAATTCCACAGACGGAGAATAAACTTCCCACTTATTTGATGAGCCAACATCCGCAAGCGAAGTAGCTGGAATATTACTAACGCAAGTATCTACAAAATACGTAATATAAAGTAATGAAAAGTTAAAATGCTCCCACTTCAATTTTAAACGTGCAAATACGTGTTTTTTTGAAATGACTAAAAGAAATAACGTTTGAAAGCAGATTATCCGTTTCAGGGGTCGTGCATTAACATATCAATAATAAAATACTCATCACACTATCCTATTTTCAATGCATGTACAAATTTTTTTACGACTTATATTACGTGTATAAAAGTAAATAAAAACCAATTAACTGAAAATTTTAGAAAAACATTAAGAATGCAGGACTTCATTAAGGAATACTTTTTATATAACTAATGTTGATAACTTTTATAAAAAAAAATGTATTTCATGTATTAAGGCATTACTCTAAAAATAATTTTGCAAAGAGTATTCAACAAACATTTATATTTGAATTTGCCAAATTTTTTTTTCAGTCCAGTACTTTTTGCAAGAAACTATAGTGAATTTTAAGAAAAACTATCGTAATTTACGATAATGTAAATCAGTCTGTGAGGACAACAAAATTAACTATAACAATTAATTTAATGTAAAAAAATTGTTCTCCCTGCGGTAAATTCGAGCAAACACTTTCATCAATAAAAGGAGTACTTTTCTAATTACCGCGACATACTATATTAGCACAATGACGAACCCTTAAAAAAAAAAATCTCGCATATTTCTTATCCAAAAAAGCATCAACTACGCATCAATCTCCAGTACACAAACAGGAGTCCCCGGCACACACCTACCCAGGATAAAATCAATTCTCGAAAAATCCGAAAAACATTTTAACTTTCCACTCCATCACACCGCGCTCATCAATCTCCCCCGCCGAAAAAAAAAGAACTGAAACACCCCAAAGTGTATATGATGAAGTGCGAGCCATAATATAAACCGGACACTCACGTGATGGGAGGCGTGCTGCTGGCTGGTGGTGGTTGCCGTGGTGGTGACGGACAGATCGAGGAGCTTCTTCTCCTGGTCGCCGAAGCTCGCGCTGGCCTGCAGCTTGACCTTGGCGCGTCGACTGCGCCTGCGGGCGCCTCCGCACAGGCACACGGCGATCAGCACCGCCGAGGCGGAGACGCTGAGGGCCACGGCGCCGCCCCCGGCGAGGCTCAGCCACAGGAGCCAGTTGTCCGTCTGCGACAGGGTCGGCGCCGTGAACACCTGGGGTATGCTCACGGCGACCGTGTCCCGCACCATCCCGGCGACGTTGCGAGCGTGGCATGTGTACTCCCCCGCGTAGGCGTCGCTGGCGTTGTAGATCGTCAGGTTGTTCCAGCGCTGCACCAGACGTCGCCGCGTCTCCAGCGACGTCGAGTACACCACGACGCTGCCTGCAAAGTTATAGCGGCGGGAGTTGCTTTTAGTTTATGGCTTCATTTCGCATTGTTTGCCTGTCTGATGAAATGCGAGCGGGAAAAACACTGAGTTTCGATTGCGTAACTTGCTTCAAGTTAATGGTACATCGTAATTAATTGACGAGAATTTTGAAGGTTTGTGCATATAACTAGTTCTGTAAGTGACTGCACCGAGAAAAAAGTCAAAAGTAAATTTAACTATACACCCTAGTAAACCGGAATATAGTTAATTTTACCAGAATTATGGTA
>JAWWEN010026980.1:0-16703 GCA_035582955.1 Sycophila texana | reverse complement strand
AATACCGAAACGTTGGCAAATAAATAATTAAAATCAAATTGGTTCGTCTCCGATCATTCGAGTATTCTACCTATTTTTATACTTAAATTAAATCGAACTTTTCGAATGTTTATAGCCTCGGGAGTAATAAGTGGTTATTCCATCGAGTGAATTACTGCCCTCGTGAATAGACGCCTATTTTACTCCCTCGATGCATAAATAACTATTATTCCAATCCCCTCTCAGAAATGACAGTACGCAAGAGACACATTTTCCAAGCGATCCTCGCGGCGCACAATTCAAATATTCCAAAATCTGAAAAACTCGGAAAGCCGCGCATCATTTTTCAGTCTCCTTCAACTTCTTCTCACTCTGAATACCGCGTCGTCGCAATCGCACGCCGCAGCCATCCTACCCTCTTCATTCTAATCGAACGCCACACACCAGAATAAACGCCTTCACCCGGTGCGGTTCTTCTGCCGGCGCTATCATTCATGTCCCAGCCTGAGGGGTGTGAGAAAAAAAAAAGATTACACCGTGTATTCCTGACGGCGTGGATCGTCACGCCGCCGCCTCTTGCACTATATGCCCGCGCGCGCACACACACACTCATAAAGCAGTTTGAATAATTTTCTAACGTCGCCCCTGGAGACAAGTGGAAAGAGACGGATACCGAAAGACCAGGACAGAGCGTGGCTGCGGGGTCAGGGGAAGCCGGGGTGTGCGACAGGGAGGGTAGCTCTCTCATTCTTTCTCTTTCTATCTATCTATCTATCTCTGTCTTTCTCTCGCTTTCTCTCTATCTCTTTTTATCTATCTCTGTCTTGCTCTCGCTTTCTCTCTCTTTCTCTCTCTTTTTATCTATCTCTGTCTTGCTCTCGCTTTCTCTCTTTCTCTCTATATATCTATCTCTGTCTTGCTCTCGCTTTCTCTCTCTCTCTCTCTCTTTCTCGTTCTATAGATATATGTAGCCAGCGCCGCATCGATTCCCCCCATTCCTGTTTTCTCCTTTCAGACGGTGCTCGTCTTCCTGTCTCTGTTTCTCTCTCTCTTCCGCTATTTTTACCTCGTTGTTGGTGCTTTTGTGACTGTGCGATGTTGTACACCTCGTCGGGTTACGGGAATAAGGATCTATCTGGGTAGAGCGTTGGAAAAGATACCTATTTCAGATGACGCTTTTAACGGGGTCTGAAAGCCAATTAAAAATTCAAATTTCGCTAATTTTTCCACTAATTTTTTTAGCGAACATATTTTCCACTGATCAGTTAGTAAAATTAGTAAAATTCACTATCAATTGGTAGAATTTCACTAATTGAAATAGAAAAAAAAATTTCTGCTTATTTGTATTAGTATGGTAAATTAATAATTATTCATTATTTCAAATAGAAGATTTTCACTAATTCATAGTGGAGCACTTTGCACTATTCAAATTAATGCATAGTCACTATGAATTGCTGGTTTTTTACTAATTCAACTTTACAGAGCAGATAGGTCCTTATTCCCGTAACCCGACGACCTATGCATGGTGATTGTTGTGTTGTCAGTTGGTGTATGCCGGTACTTATTTTATGGATGTGTTGTGCATATCGCGCAAGAGTGAGAATTTCGTAAAATTTTCGTAAAATGCCCAGCGAGAGCTGCGAGATAAAGCGTAAAGTGTAGTTTGTCGCGTGATTATACTCCCACGCCCTTGTACTCGTAAGCGACGTAAAAATTAAACTCGACGCGTGCATTGTGTCGGGCTTTTAGCTTTTAAAAAATAACTTTCCACGTCTCGCGGCACTTCTCTACAGAATTCGAAAAGTTACGGAATTTAATAAACAGCGCAAAAGCAAAAAGTCGGAGACTTCCCGATGGCATCGGGAAAAAATGTATCTCTTGCTAAACTTGCAGGGCGGATTTTTATATTCATAACGATAAACTCTTGAAAGTGTAGAACTCGGAAAGTAGAACGGAAATCAATTTGGAATAATTTCTCTCCTTTCAGATGCCTTACAATAAATAAATCGCTGTTTTATTTTGTCAGCTTCTCAAATATAATCGTAATGCTTATAAAAATATCGAAATGATTAGAAAACATTTTAACGAATGCACTAATACTTATTGGAGTTAAATTTATTAGGGATTTACATCAACGTCAAAGTCAACAGAATATTTTGCAAATCAAATTTAACAATATTAAATATAACAAAATCAAAGAACAATAGACCCAAGGTAGAAGGATTACTGACCTAAAAAATAAATATCTATAAGAATGATTGTATAAAACCTATGTCATCGTAAAAAGTATGAAACTAACAAATTGTTATTTAAACGTTTTTAAAACGTTTCTTCGACCTTTTAAAATACGTTGAAACGTTTAAATAAAAAAACTTCTTTAAAACGCTTAGAAACGTTTGGTGCTATTTGGGTAAATAAACGAATCTAAAAAAATAATTCATGTTAATTTGTAAACTTTACGTGTAAATATCATTAGGCTTCAAACACGTAATATTTGATGTAAGTTTCATTAAAATTCATCAAACATCACACTCTTTAAGATAACATTGGTTTTATACAGTCATCTTTCAGGTCAGAAATCCATAATCCATTATATAAATTGAGCGTTCGAGATTTCGATCTTTTGTTCGAAAATCTCGAAATGATTTTTAATTTCAACCTTATATAAATTGAGCGTTCGAGATTTCGATCTTTTGTTCGAAAATCTCGAAACGATTTTTAATTTCGACCTTAAATAAATTGAGCGTTCGAGATTTCGATCTTTTGTTCGAAAATGTTGAAATGATTTTGAATTTCGAGAAAAACAAAACTAAATGTTGAGAGAGAAAGAAGTCGTAGCCTAATAAATTCCTACGAGGCGCGCTCAATCCTCCTAGTACCATAAGCAATGACCTTTTTTTTATAAAAAACATGAAACATAAACATGCATACTTATTCGCCAATTGTACCCTGTCAACTTCTACTCCATGAAATTCGCTGATTTTCCAAACTACATACAAACTGCAATGTAAAACCAAACTCGCCCCTGCCGAATGAAAAAGAAGCAGTGAAATGAAAAAAAAATAAAAAAATAAAAAAAATAAAATAAATAAATAAAACAAGGAAGTTAATTTAGCGAGCCCCGGCGCCGATAAGTGGAATACAATGGGGCGCAAGCCGCGGCCGGAGAGTCCCAGGACGAGGTGAACGATCGACAGCGTGGCGGGCGGGTACGTGACCTTTTGCAGGCAGGATATATAGGCGCTGGGGCGCGCGAGCGCGCAGTTGAGGTCGCTGCCGGCGCTGCAACCCCCGGGGTCGGAGTACCCGCTTAACCCCCACCCCCGAGCCCAGGGGTGAATGCACGTCCCTCCCTCGCGGCCTCCTTTCGCCCGCGCGCACTCGCCGATTTCGGCTCTCTCCGCTGCAGCCTCAAGATTTCCAACGCGGCTCCCATTTTATCCCTCTCTCTCTCTCTCTCTTTATTCTTAGCGCGCGATCGATTTTTTCCCTTCTGTACTTTTCTCCCGCCGCTCGCCGAAGGCTCACGTGGAAAATGCCAGTTTTTCTGCGAGATATTTTCGTGAACTATAAATGGGGGCTCGATATACTATAATAAACCGCAATAATGGTTGGCGAATTTGAGATGCTCCGTGTTACTTAAGGGTAGGGTCGAGTCAGAAAAATCAGAAAAAGAAAATTCTTTAATTTACAATATATATGTTTGTAAAAAGTAAAAATACGTTTTAGTATAATATATAAAGATAAAGAAAAAACTAAATTTTCAGCTTATTTCAAGCAATTTCTATAGAGATATACTTGAAAAAGTAGTAAAAAGAAGGGCTTAGCAAAAATGTCTCCTACGGGGAACCTTTTCTATAAATCTGAAAAATTTGGATATGTTTTTTTGAATTAAGACTACAAATCTATGTCTTCCTTTGAAGACATAGATTTGTCGAGAAGACACAGATTTAAAAAGAATTACATTTCTAAAAATACTTAATTTTTGTTTTTTTTATTAACTTTTTTTATTAACTACTAATAAAATTGCATTTCTTAATTTAGAATAAAAAAACCCACATAGATTTGTAGTCGTTGCAGAAACATTTTCAAATTTTCCAAGTTCATGATTCTACCACAAAAAATGGTTTCCCAGTAGGTAGGTACATTGGTACAGTGGTAGGAGACATTTTTGCTAAGCCTTTGTTTTTACTACTTTTTTAACCAAGTTATCGCAGAAGTTTCTGCCTGCAGTACGATTTCTTTCCTTCTGTACCTTTCTTCCACTATTCGCCGAAGGCTCACGTGGAAAATGCCAATTTTTTTACAAGATATTTTCGTGAACATTAAATGAGGGCTTGATACTAGTATATAAACCACACTAATGGTTGTCGGATTTGTAAAGCTCCGTTACATAAAGCTCGCGGTGAAATTTTCATTCGCCCAAGTTATCGAGGCGGCGTTTCTGCCTGCAGGGACGAGAGCGCAACGTCGCTGCTAAGCACTGAAATATGGACGAGCAGGTCCCTTTACTCCGTCAGTAATGCCTCCAGGAACGTTTATGCGCCTGCATAAAAGCCCGGCGTAAGCGAGAACCCACGAGGCTGTCGCTCGCTGAAATTAATCTCTTCGATTTTGTGTAAATGAAAAAAATAAGAAAGAAGAAAAGATCGACAGCGAAACATTGGCAGCTGATATTATGGCGATCGTGATGCGCTCGCCGTTTTTCCCCGGGATGCGACGCATCTCTCCGCCGCGCTTGTTTTCCCACTTTTGTATAGATTTTTACGTGTGCGCGACAGTATAAGCTTTTCATCGGCTGCGCATTTGTTTCCTCGGCAAATGACAGCGACTGTCACTGGGATTCCTCTATTTTCTGCGAAATAAAAACTCCAGTGTGCGAGAAACGGCGCTAGATCTAAAAATACGAAAGTTGAGAAACTTTTTAATTTTTTTTTTTTTATTAATTAAAATACTAATAAAAGAAGCCGTTAAAACCCATCTGACCTGCAGATATTATGTCAGTACAAGAAAACCCTTGTCAATAAATTGACACTTTGTTTTCTCAGACTTGATTCAGATTTTACGAATTGTGAATCGAAAAGTCGTCTTTCAAAATAAATTTGCTGTTTAGACTATATATGATAAAAAATGCTATTTTCAGGTTAAAAAAGAAGATAACTTATAATATTTTTTTCCGCCCTCTAACCTCAAAATGCCACCTTAAATGTCATTTTGCGGCCTCGGGCGGAAAAATACCTTACTGAAACGTGGACGTAAGAGAATTTTTACCTCATGCGACTTTTCGTCCTCGCTTCGCTCGGCCGAAAAACCGTCGCATGAGGTAAATAATCCGCTTCCGTCCACGTTAGTAATGTACTATTAATAAGTTAACAAAATAAGTATCATTTTTTCTATTAAAATTTCATTCTTTTACGATAAAAAATTATCAAATAATCAAATAAATCTTGATGCTGCTGAATATTTATATTAGTAATTTAAACTATTTAATTTGCTATTAAATATTGTATCATTGTTTAGATTTACAGTCCTATAGCGCCTTGAAATATACCATGAAGTTTATTAATAGAATTACATATTTTTGAGGATGTTCTTCCGGAGTGATAAGATATAAAAATTCGTCATAGTAAAAACAGATACGAACATATACAATGCAGCAGTGATAACTTCTTCACTGCTGAATTCGACATTTCTTTTTCATATCCAATTCAACATTTCTCTTAGTGTAAAATTAACATCAATGAAGGATGAATCAAAAAATCATCGTCGAATAATAAAAAATATCGTATAGAGAAAGATCGAATATATTTCAAGGAAGTGTCAGGCTCAAATTGCATCAACCATCCGCGAGATAAAAATGCTGTGAGTTCGATATGCAGTCAACGAGTTAGTTTCACGCCAGTTCGAGTCCGGGGAGTGTCTCAAGACGACCCGCGTTGATGAAGGTAGGGAAAGTATTTAATTCAAAATCAAAATAAAAAAGATTATTATTAATAAATTAAATACAAAAGCGAAGCTTTAATTATCTTTTGTTAATTATCACTCTTAAAATAGCTGAAAGAATTTAAAAACAAAGATATCATAAGAAATGATACTATAAAATGCACTTTTACACAATTATATTTGATGATTTTAATAATAATAAAAATGATGCGCTTTATTATTTATTTGATTATTTCCGCCAGTGATGGATAGCAAAAATATTTGATAGTCCAATCTAACAGTCATATGCCTTTATTTAGTAATAAATGCTTTGTAGAGGATGTGCACAATATCAGAATATTTGTATTGTATTGTTAAATATTGAAACATTGTTTCATTTTCAGAGCATCCGTCTATTAAAAGTATTATACTTCTCGCTTGTTCGTTCGACATGCAGTAAGTAGTGAAGCTTTGCTTCAGTCTGTCAAGTGAAATATTACGCTATAAATTGTTCTCCACTGTGTTTTACACTGTTTTTATAACACAATGGCCACTAATGCGAATTTAGATGTAACCTGGAGCAACGTCGAGATTTTAACGGAAAATGGTATGTACTTTTATTAAACAAATTCTTATAATATTCTAGAGGAAGACTTTCATTGCATTGCTTAATATTAAATTATCAGTCAAAATTGAAATAAATATTTATTATTGCGATTTGTTAATTTATTTAATTTTACTATTTTGGTTAATTTTGATTTAATATTTAGGTGCTGAAAATAAAAAAGTATTGGTAGATCCTGTGGATAATAAAATTTATACCATCAAAGATTACATTCCAAAAAGGATAAATAAAAGTTTTTTAAAACCATCCTACATAATTTTATGTTGTTTGATAATTGTTCTAATTATCATTATCGGAGTCATAAGTCATGATTTAAATAGCAGTAAGTCAATTTTATTTTGTAAATTTTTTTAAACTAAAATTTTGAAATTAAAAAATCTGGAAAAACGATTTAAACGATTTTTTTCAGGGTCTGATGTTCCTAAACAGGATTACCTTTATAACACAAACGTTACTAATATTCTGGAAAGTGCATATGATGACAAACATGATACAAATGAAAAATATTTTCACGAAAAAAATTTCAAAGGTATGTTTGACATTTGAATAATATCAGGCTCTAGTAAGGGCACAGTAATTAGCATCCTACCAACGGTCACTTGCAAAATATATTTCCATTTTTTAGCATTTTAAAATTGACAATTCAAACAAAAATGTTACAATACATCAAACAGTAACTTTAAGGGTGGGTTGCCTTATACAGCCCAAGTAAGAAAAAAAATATTTAATTTTTATTCTATATATTTACAAAAATGTAAATATGTTTAAGTGATATAGAGATAAAAAAAAACCAATTTAACGAATTTAACAATATAGTTATGCTTTAAAAAATAATCAAAAACAGAGTTTATCAAAATTATTTCTTACGGTGAATAATTTCAGATGGGACTTTTTATTTTAATATAAAAAATGCACTTATTTTGCTAAAAATTCATTATTTTCTCTCTGTATGAACCATTTTTGGTAAACTCTTGTTTTGATTACTTTTTTTTTAAAAAAAAGGTAACTCTTAGGAACTGTTTGATTGAAATTAGTGGCAACTTGTTTTTCTTAGTTTTTATAATACAATATTAACATTTCTGTAAATGCAAAAAATGAAAATTGAAGAATATTTTTTTGTATCTGCACTCTAAGATTTTATTGTATATACATTGTAAACAAATTTGTAAGTAAACAATTTAACAAAAATTATAATTAATTATTAGAGTGATATTTTAGTTGGGGATATCTATTTTGCTTCTATAGAACGTACAATAGTTTTGGATACATATAAATAAGCTATTAGAATAACAAAGAATTTAAAACATATAATTTGTGACTTTCGTAATATATTCTTTTAGAAACGACAATGACAACAGAAGATAATACTGCAATCTACAGCACAATTGACAGTACAACAAAAGAGGAAAATTTACTTTCTACTTACGAGCCCAATGGTAAACACTTGTACCTAGAACATTTTTTTTTATTTACTTGATATTGTTTCTGTTCTATTTTTTTTGTGCCTTTGAGTTTGTCCTTATATTTCAATTCTATTTTTATTACAGATATTTAAACTATAAATATGATTTAATTTTTTTTTTTTAGAGGAAGAAAATGATACAATAAATGAAATTTTACTATTCGAAGAAAATAAAATTTGGTCTTTCGAACTTAATAGTCAAAAACTTACTCTTTTTTACGAAAGTGAACATGTAATTAAAGCGTTGGTAATTTACTCGAACGAGACTTTATTTTTGAGCGAAGAAAATAAAATTGTCTCATTAAATAAGAAAGAAAATCAAACGCAAATAAATGTAAATTTAATTTTCGAAGAACCTAGAGTAAATCCAAAAGCTATGGCAATGGATTTCATTAACAATAATTTGTACATTGTGGATGAACTCATGGGAGGCTTAATAGTTATTAACACCGTAACGAAATATTATTCCTTACTTTTAATGGATCTCAAAGCTCCACGATTCATAGCAATTGATTCATCGAAAGCAATTTTGTTTATCGTCACATCAGAATCGGTAAGCTTATAAAACGTTATTTTATCACCATATCTAATTCTGTTATTCATATGCTTTAGTATTTGTTTATTAAAGTTAGACCACTTTTAGCCACTGTTACGTAAACACATTTAATTTAAAATTATTTTATTATATTATTTGCAGATCATAAAAGGGAACTTGGATGGAACATCATTACGGTCTATATTTAGTGGTACCGACATAGACACAATTACGTTGGATAAAATAAGAGAAAACATTTATTGGATACAAGATTTCCAAAATATTATGAGATCAGATTATGCAGGATTAAATTTGAAGAAAATACTTGCTGATCACACATCCATTGCGGAACTAATAATACTTGGCAAACGTCTGTTTTGGTTGAGACTAGTTGACGGAATTAGCGCAACATTGTGGTCTTGTAATATTACTGATGACAATTGCAATGACCACTCATTACACTACTCTGAGGCTCTTAAAAACCCAAAAGTCGTCAGAGGAGCAAGTGGATTGGACAGAGTCTTAAAACAACAGCCACTTTCTGTATCTCGAAAATGTGATCATTTATCACTCACGATGCCTAATGGACAAATCAGTTGCGTGTGTAACATGGGCTCGCAGTTAGTGTACAACAAATCTTGTCAACCGTATCAAGAATTCGGGCTTTATACTTTTGGTGACACAATTAGGGCCCGTTTTTTGGATAACACAAGGCCATCTTCTGTTGAGCTCATTTGGCCAACGCCATATACAGTCGAATCCTTGACGTACAAAAATTCAATTGATTTTGATTACGATTTGAAGAACGACCATTTTTATTTTAGCGATGACAGCAAAATATACCAGATGAAAATTAAAGGGAAACATTCTAATCAGACTGTCATTTTGGAATCAGAAGAAAGCTACATCCAGAATTTAGTATACGATTGGTTTACCGGAAATCTATATTATATACATCGTCAGAAACAAACAAATAAATATTACATTGGAATATTGAATGTTGCAAGTAACGCTGTTAAAAGCAAATTAACTTCTTTTACATGCAGTAATTCAGGTTATAATCGTGGTTATAATTATGGGTATGAATCTAATATTTGTGTTGTGTGCGGATTAGCACTTAGTGCCTCGCGCGGTTATTTATTTTTCATCTCTAAAATCGGAGATGAATCACGTGTATATAGATATACTATGAATAGTGGCAATGTAGTTATGATATACAATACCAGATATCTATCTTCTTATGCAGTAGATTTCATAAAAAATATATTATATTATATTTCTTCAGAAAATTCTGAAGTAAATCATATTAATTTCAATGGAACAGGCAGAAGTAGTATTGCAATGAATTATTTACGTGGAGGGAATATTATAAAATCTATGTCTGTAGATAAGCAATGGATCTACTTAAATTTTGATGATAGCGTTTGGAAATTACATAAAAAAACAAGGGAACAAATAAGAATGATGCAAGTTGAAAATGGCCTCGATAAGACCTATGGTAGCTTTAAAGTAATAAGCCAGCCAGAGGATAATAAAAACCCCTGCCGAAACAATAATGGGGGTTGTGAACAATTTTGTTTTATTGGATCGAAACCGACGTGTGGCTGTGGAGATAATTTTACACTTACGTCTGATAACCTGTGCATGTATGAAACCAAAATTTTTGTCGAAACAACTACAAAGACAGTAGCTCGTGCGGAACTTGATGACTATGCATCATTCAATTCACCATTCAATGAAAACATTTATGATGCATGATAATACAATGAAGACTTTTATGATTAGAATAGATAGAATTATATTTATATTATCACAGTCTATATAATAAGAACGAGAAAAATCAGAAAAATTTTCTTATTGTAACGATATTTGTGTCATTTTTACAATTTTTGTAATTTAATTAACACCTAGAGGTATAAAGTTGAAAAAAACTGTATATATTCAGCGATATTCAGTGCATAAAAATACACAGAAAGACCCTTAATCAGGGTAAAAAAGAATTTTCCGAATTTATACTTTTTTACTATTTTAAAGTACAGACCATTTTTTTTGGATGCCGCTGTAATTTTCCAGAAAACATAATTTTGTTAAATAGCGCGACAAAACCGGCCTTGGAACAAAATATAAATTATGAAAGTATCACTATTTGGTCTTATTAATTTTTTTAAATAATATTCGCCCGTTGCTATGAGTTTTAACAGATGGTACCTGTTATTTTTTTCGAACCGCGTCCGCGCTGACGAAATAAGCATATAAACATCGGTATAATGCAATCGGATGTTCGTCGAGCAGAAGCTGATCGAATCACGGCATCGGAGCGAAGAAAAATTTCAAGTGTTTTCCTCTCGTGCAGCTGCATGCCCTTGGCGCCGTTTCCCAGCAATAAAGCACGCCACGGCTTTTTTTTTCCATAAACCGCGCAGCGTTGGGCGGAGAAAGTTCGAGAGGCCCGCACGGCCGCGTCGAATCGGTGCAGGTAAAGTCGCGGTGCACACGCGCGAAGGGCGAAGCTCGCGCGGCCTCCAGGAAACGACAGGAGGTCGCGCGAATCGCACCTTCGATTCGGAGAATTGTCACTTAAGTTTTCGCGCTGCGACATTCACCGGTGACTTTGTTCTCGACGGAATTTACCGGTCCGATGTTAGTTCGGCGTTGGAAACGAGCGAATGGTAATTAATGGTAATTCGGTAATATCAGACGGCTGTGAGTTGCGTTAAATAGGCAAAATTTAGGCGTGTACTCGTTAGAGTCAATGTTGTTACCCTCGATTATAAGCTTTTGATTGTATCGTTTGGGGATAAGTGTTATTTTGCATTTAATGTTTAGAAGATGACTATATTATTGCATGGTACCCTTTACTATTGCACGAATTTAGATTAGCTGTGTGGTATGAACCTGTTAATTGGCAGTAAAAACAAATCTAGTGCTAATAAAACATTACAATGTACAAGTTCTGAATTTATGTATATAAAAGTATTTTTGCAATTAATTTTCACGGCTAAAAGTATATAAAAAACTTGTTACAGTACAATCATCCAAGTTTGTTATTAACGCTACACTGAGAGAAATACTATAACAAAAATTATAATAAATTTAGCAAAAATTACAAAGCAACATTGGAATCGGGATCTATACTTGACTTTTAAAAAAAAATTTCTATATGAAAAATAAATTTTACTGAGAAATTCACCAATTTTTAATATGTGTATTATAAATTTTACTAAGTATATTATAGCAATTTTTAATTTGTATGCAGTAAATTTTACTAACAAACCTATAAAATTTTGTTGTCTGCTTAACCATTAATTATTATTAAAAATTTAAAAAATACGATATCGCAATAATACGTACGATTGGCACGTATTTCCATGTTTATGTACCGACGATTTACTCTTATATACTTACTAACTGACTGGAACTCAGACCGCTTGCGAGTTTGCGACACCACCTATAAGCGATATGCGAACTAAATTTTACTAAGTTTTTAAACAAAGTCTGTTTAAATGTACATTCAAATACTACTATTTAAAATTTTTACTAAATTACATAACAATTTTTAGTCAGAAATAAAGTAAAAATTATTGCAAATAAAATAAAAATTGTTATAAATAAAATAAAAATTATTAAAACTGTTACAAAATAGCTTATTAGAGTGCAAGTATGGGACCAGATTCCAATGCTACTTTGTAATTTTTACTACAGTTATTACAATTTTTATTATAGCATTTCTCTCAGTGTATAGCGAGCAAAACTATCTAATATGCAAGGCAAACCGCAAAAGCTATTGAACTTGAAAACTATTCGGAAAGATTAGGACCTTCGAAGTAAAATAAGAAAAGATACAAAATTAATGAACCATTCGGGAGAGAATAAATAAAACCTTCGCGGTTGATATCGATAGTTTTCTGTATATATATGAAATAAAAACTGCAAGGGTGAGATAAAGTCTCGGCAATCGGATAGAGTGTCGGAAACGCGGCGTTTTCCTTGCAATTACACATTCGCGCGGAACAACAGAGGAAATCGGGGAAGAGCATTTGATTATTATTATTGTCATTTGATTAACCCTTTTAATCCGAGGCTGCGCGCGCGTTCGGGGAGGGATGGGCGTGGTTCGCATGGCCACTTTTGCCCCACGTACTCGGCCACGGTCGGGAGGGACACTATGGAAGATCAGACGAGCTCGCTTCCATTCACGAGCTAAAAGAATAAGATTATAACTTATTTAAATTAATATTTTTCTACACGGTAAAAGATATGTTCTAGTAAAAATGACTATACTATCTGGGAAAGTGATCGTGCAATTACCATACTTTATAGTTAAATTTATCAAATAGTATTGTTAATTTTCATTAATTACTGTTAATTTTCGTTAATTTTATTGTACTTATGGTAAATTTTATTACACTAACTAAAGTAATTTTTTCAGAATGTCAATCTGTAACGACTTTCTCAGCCAGTATAGTAATTTTTACAAGATCATTTCTTTCAGCGCACACTTCGTGTGTACTAATTAAGGAGTGCTTGAAAAATCTATATACGTCGATCTGATACTTAAAAATATCCTTAAATTGTTAAGGCTTTTTTACGAATAATAATGTTACGTTAAGTGTATAAGAAACGATCAGAAGGTAGGGCGAATTCTAGCTTATTGCAATTTCCTCCTCCAATGATTAATTGAATGTCTCGACGTGATAATTAAATTAACTGCAGTTTGCTGGCAAGTATCCGTTTTGCTCGTCACCGTTTCCCGTTTAACACACTATAATTTCTGCTTACAGTCTTGCCGAGTAATTAATTAGCCGTAATTAGTAAAATTACCTCATGTAATGTTCTTTATAAAAAGTATACCGGAAAATTGAAAATGAAAAAATGTGATGAATTCATTATTGAATTTACAAAGGCTAAAACCATCACTGTTAAAAAATATGAGAAAGTATAAATATTCAGAAACAAATTATAAAGAAAAATGTAATACTAACTATTTAATAACGTGTCACAAAAAGTCGTGTAAAAAAATATATTTCAACAACTTATAAATTTAGTCACTATTAACAATATTAAAATGCACATGAATTTTCTTTATAATTACCTAACTAGGAGAGTCTCTGAACTCCGGATTCCCGATTTGGATGCAACTTTAGATATTGTTTTCTAGTATAAAATAATGAAAGAAACCGCCCTTAGTTTAGTCCTATAGGCCTTTATTTAGCAGATATAGCTCGTTTTATTAACTTTGCAGCTATACCTATATATACGATTTTTTATTCATTGGGCATATGAGCAATGCTAATCTTTCTAGTTATATCTGCTAAATAAAGGCCTATGGGATTAAACTAATGGTGATTTCTTTCCTTGTTTGGTACTAGAAAACAATATCCAAGGTTTCATCCAAATCGGTGTGTGAAATAGTAGTAACAGAATATAAATGTTGCAATCAAATACTCTGGTATATGAAACCTTTTTGAATACCACAATTATATAGTTACACGATTAGCTCTTTTTATAATTCTTTTATCATTAAAATTAAGCATGAATCATTTTAAGAAATTAAAAATTAAATCAAATTAATAACAAACAAATGCAAGCAAAATAATCGTCCCTAATGAACGCACTTCATTACCGATGGTAACGCGTGAAGCGCTCAAAGCAATAAAAAAACGTCGGACAAATGAATACGCCTTTTTCGAATAGAAAGAAAGCATGCGAGCGAAAATCCCTCCATCGTGCGAGTTGCGGCGCACTCAAAATCCTACTCTCGGACTGATACCAAAGTAGGAAAAACGGAGGCAAACGTAACTCGCGAGGCAGGCGAAAAAAAAAGCGAAGAGGGAGAGATAAAGCCAACGCAAGCGGATAGAAACAGACAATTGCGACGGGTAAATGCAGGGAAATTGCAGGAAGCTGCGCTCGCGGAGAGAAGCGCGGGGGCAGGGAGGGTGGGCTTAAACGAATGAAGCGAGAGAAAGAGAGAGAGAGAGAGTGTGTGAGAGAGAAAGCGACTGCGCATATAAGGGATATACATATACAGCGACGGGCAAGCCGCTGTTGCTCGCGAATCGTTTATTCATGAGGCATTACAGGCACACGGGCTAATTATAATTTATATCACGGCGAGCGCCGCGCGGCGCAGCGTCACATCGGCGACGACGAGAAAACCAAGCGTGAGAGATGAGTGTATGTATATCGACCGCGTGGGCGCGAAGCCACGAAGAAAAGGCGGGTGGTTAGTGAAGAGCCACGCAGAGAATCACTTAGGATTATGAGCCTTAAAAAGGCACCTTCCGAGCGAGTCACGCGCTGGTCCAAAGTGAGTACTAAGCCCCTAATTCAACCACGACACTGATGATTCGCGAACTCTTCAGTTTGAACGCAACTTGAACCGACAGAATGAGAGTGTAATGTTTTCTTTCATCTTGTAATAATTATTCATTGTTTGATAATTTTGTATTTTTTTTCCATTTAGAAGTTTTCATGCTACTACCTAAACGTACCCTGTAAATCTGAAAACGTGAACATTCACTTACAAAATGTGAATAATGACATTTTGTATGTGAAAATTCGTTCACATATTGAATCAGTGGACGACATTTGACATAAAAAATTTTACTATTCACATTTTCCAAGTGAATTTCACATTTTCATATTTAGGGAGTAAGTACATGTTATTTGATCGTTCTGTATTCATTCGAATAAAGCAGAAGCTATGCAATACTACCTTTTTAAGCAATGGATACTCTTAGTTTTATAAATAAAAATAACTAGAGTTCTATCAGTGCCCATAATACTGTTACACTAACATCTATTCCGACCTCAAACGGAAAGGGCATGTTAGAAAGAGAGCTCTGCGATAAATTCTTTGGTCCAGTTAATGACTGATTCCTAAATTATTTTATTAAATGGATTCAAAAATATCCAAAAAAATATTTACACAAAATTTCTAACGAGGATAAATACAAAGAGATGGTAATTCATATACCACGCTATAAATATTAAGTGGAGTCTTAGTTTCCAACAATGATTTTCGATATTTCGATTAGCTGCCTGCTAATTGCAAGGCAAAGATTCGTTGTTATCCATTAAAAAAAGAGAAACAAAGTTTTAATATATTCTAGTGCTTATTTATAATTAATAATAAAATAGCGTTTATGCTTAAAAAAGTCGACTTTTTAATAATAACGTTTAACATTGACATAACAACTGTTAACAATGATAAATCGATTGGAAAGTTGGCTATCGCATCCTCTTACGCATTTAAAATGTTTGCCTTCTTCCAAAGAAAGTATCAAATAAATATATTTTTACTATACTTTTCTTTTAATTTCACAGATTTTTTAATATAAGAAAAAACTGCCAACCAGATTCCATACGTGTCTGATCAAAATCAATTTCGACTACTGCGTGCGTGTATTCGACCATTTAAGAAAGAAACGATCAATGGAAGCCAAATGAGGGAACGAGAGGGGGAGAGAGAAAGATAGAAGAAAAGGAGAGAGAGAGAGAGAAGCTTGGCAGACACATCAGGTTGTAGGGCCAATCAGCGGTTTTTCCTCGACTGGCTGTCATTCAGTCAGTCAAGTGGAAGGACAGGAGAAGAACGGCTTGTGGCTTCGGCGGCGGCGACGGCGGTAACTCCGGCATTATTCATTATGCAACCCTGGCAACATGCAGTCACCTGCCCGCCGCCACCGGGCGCGCCGAACAAGATAGGAGAGTCGCGGGCCCGGCGAGAAGAGTCGGAAAATCATAATAATGCGAGGACGTTACACCGCATCAACTGATTTTAAAATGGACCGAAGTTTTGCTCGATCGGCGGTGGGAAAAGTTTTATTTAAAGGTTTATTGATCCTTTTATCGGGTACAGACGAATTTTAACTTAACGCTTACTGCACTCATACCTTTTTTTTGCAAAAATGTTGAAACTATTGTTCATAAGAACTGCTTAGGATTACTTATTATTTTGGAGGCTAAAGAAAATACCTCTCCTTTATCAGATAAGAATGATATTATTTCATATAGTTTTTTGTTCTAATTCCATACTTAAAAACAATTTATATTTTTGTAAAGAATTAATTTTATACTCATTGTTACGTCCGCAGGGCGATCGCGAACAACCGAATGCTCAAGCGAGGGCTTGTAGAGCGAAAACAATCGAATTGAAATGTGGTTTTTTGTTATCT
>JAWWEN010026959.1:0-16706 GCA_035582955.1 Sycophila texana | reverse complement strand
TTTAAAATAAAATTTTTACAGTTAATAAATAAGAAATTGTTTTTTAGTGAAATTAACTCAGGCTGGCCCCCTTAAATATGAAAGTTAAAAGAAATGGAATATTGTGCATTATTCTTCTTGTTGCAACAAATCGATCAATTGCAAAAAAAGTATAATTTAATTAATAAGGCGTTATCCATTTATATTTAACCGAAAAATTATAAATACTAATTAAAGAACGAAAGACGTAATTGTGCGATGATTGCACAATGATTTTCTCAGATTAAGTTATCATTTTTACTTTTTTTTTTTAAGCATGTAAACTATAAGGTGAAGAAGTATGCGTAATTTTTTCTTCTTATTTTAGGAGAAAAATAGATAAAAGAATTGGAAATAATATTAATACAGAACGAGATATATGAATAAAAGTAAATTTTTCTAAATCTTTTATCAAATGATATCTTGCACAATTTAAATTTTGAATAATTTAAAACTCTTACCGAATTTTCAAAAACAATAGAGAAGTTATGTTGCTAAAAATGAGCTATGTAACAATTTTGATAATTAAGAAAATTTTTAACGACTTACCAAGAATTTTGTAAAGGATCGTTTCGAATGGTTTAAATTTTCTTTACAAAATGAACTTCAACAATTGCTTCCCTCTAACGTTTAAAATGTATAGTGCAAAAAGAATGACTATACAATAATAGTCTTGAGCCATTTGATTAAAAACTGCATTTCATACTTTTCAAATACCAAAATATTTTAAAATGGAATTTAGTTTTCACGACTTTAAAATTCCCTTGAAAGTGTTGTCGTTAATTTGAGGTAAGTAAGGTTTTGTTTTATATTTATTTAAACTTTCTGGGTTGGATTTGAGCAGTAATGAATTAGGCTCACTCATTTTGTAAAAGTTCAGAATATATTCATTTATAATGTTGTGTGTTAGAAGTAGAAATTAATATAATAACTTTTAATTCTAAATTCATTTAATAAATTAAGAAAAAAATGTTTTTATCACTTTTAGTATTATAGAAAAAGCATTAATATTAGACAAAGGTAAAAAATTTAAAGTCGAACTAATTTTACAATTCCTAATGAAATATTTTTTGTTCTTCTTACAATCAATTTAAAAACATACACATTGATTTCAGACTTAGTTTTAATCTTCAGTGAATTCAAATGGCTCTGGAGGGTCAGATTCCTTTTCTTCATCCGGTTTCGGACCAAACGCTAAAGAATCGTGTAAAGACATAATTAATAAAACAATTTGTAATAAAGTACACGTTTCGAAAATGTGCTTATCCTTACCTGCTACTGGTTCAACCAGTTCTTCCTCCTTGTCAGCTTGAGCATGTTTCACCATGACAATACCTCCAATTTGTATGTCTTTCACTGGTACATAAGAACTTCCTTCAGCTAATTGTAAAACTTTGAGCTGTTGCCGTAAGACTCGCGCTGGATTTTGAAGTATTTCAAACGATGGTTCTGGTTCTTTCTTCTCTTTTTCTTTATCAGCCTTGTCGGTCAAATCTTCTTTTTTCTTATCTTTGACATCTTTTTCATCTTTGTCTTTAACTTTCTTGTCATCCTTACTTTCTGCACTGTCCTTACTTTCAACAGTAGCTGCAGGTGGATCCTAAAATACAAAATACATTTTATATAATGACGAAGTTGCTAACTAAAAGTTTTTTGAAGCTTACTGAAAATAATTTATTATAATTACTTACCACCTCCATTTTTTCCGTCAAAGTATCACGAATGCGCCTTTCTGACTCTCGTCTTCTTGCTCTTGCAGCAATACTGAGGACAGCAGTCGTTACTTTTTCTCGTTCTTCGCGCTTTTTTTCTTCGAGTGGTGCTGGGTACGCATAAATACTAGGTTTGGCATTCGATTTGAAATCAAGTTTCGGCATTTTCAACTGGGCATTCAAAGAGATCAGACATGTTGGTGTGAACGCTAAAGCTAAGCAATGCGCTAAAGGATACCAATACCAATATTGCGTAAATACGAGCGCTCCTACCACTGCCAGCATATTAGTATGGCCGGTTCGTGATTGTAGCGATACAGTCACATTTCGACCACCTATAAAATTACAACAATAGGTTACAAATAGAATTAATTCAATAATAAATACTTCTCTAATTCTTTTAAATTTAAATGAAAAGGTAACATTACCCGCATCAATAATTCCCTGAGCAAGTATTGCACCGAATTTCGCCATGTGATCTTCATGTTTATCGACAATTACTTTAGCATAAAGTGCTCGGAAGTCCTTAACACGAGGACAGTTTGCTTCTGTTTGTTGAATGAGAATCATAGCGGAAGCAATGAGAGCACCTTGACGTACGAAATTTACTGGATCATTAGTCATAGGATCTAATAAGCTTATAGCTTCTTTTAGACCAGTACCAGCACAGGCAATACCCAAAGCCATTGCAGCTCCATAACGAACGTGAGGATTGTAGCTCTCGGCTAAAAGGGATACCACACTAGGACACTGCTCTGGATTCCTATTCAATTTAAATATAATATGTCTTAATATATGCTTTGTAAAATTGTGTATACATAACAGAACTATTTCTTGCACAAATCATACTTGTCACCTGACAAGTGTGAGAACACATATTCTTTTCTAACGTTGTGGGCAAATTAAATTCGAACCACATAAATTTTTTTATGAGTTCAATATTATCCAAATTAAAGAAAAATTACTCACCTAAAAAGTAAGAATCCAAGTCCAGTTACAGCAGCACGACGAACGTCATCGTTAACATCCGATACCTTAAATAAGATAAAGTAGAATATATTTTTTTCCAAACCGTTTTTTTATAATCTGTGCGGCTGAATATTTCAATTATACACTTACTGCTACATGAAGAAGTTTACGAATTGCTTGATTGTTGCCTGTTCCACAATAAGCCATAGCTAAGGTATACATTCCACTTCTACGAAGGATTGGATCTTTATCGGCGCTCAAAGACGTTACTAAAGGATCTGCTTCTTCAAGTCTACCATACATCGTAAAAGCAATACCAACGGCTAATCCACGTAGAATTTTTTCGTGTTGAGTTTCTTGAGCATACTAAAAGAAAATTCAACAAATAAAAAATATATTAAGAATTAAATTGAATCTTTTATTGATGCTTAATGATTATAAATATTAAAACATGTAGAAAAATAAACTTAATAGAAAAAATCATTACCGCAACCATATCTTCAATTGCCTGTGGTAATTTTGAACCTAACATGACCATTCCCATGGCTATGCCAGCTGCTTCACCAGTAACAGCATCGTCTTGGTAAAGATTGAACTTCAGTTGTTCATAAACGTCTTGTCTGTGAGAACCCATAGCAGCCAAACCTAATCCTAAGCAACCACCATGCCTGACCATCTAAAAAAAATTCAATGTTAAATGTAATTTTCAAATGCTACTGCAAAAAAAAAATTAGTTAATAAATACTTCATTTTGAGCATCTTTTAGTTGACCCAATAAATAATCTGTGATAGCTGCTCCATGGTTAGCATGTATGAGTCCTAAAGCATATAATCCACCTCCTTCGGAATACCCAGCACCAGCACCTGTGTCTCTTGGTAAATATGATTGCATTAGTGCTAGAGCTTCTTGCTCATGACCACGGTGAATAACTCCCAATGAAGCAGTTGCTGTTAACTTAGCCCAATTTGTTGCACGAGCTAACCATTCTAAATTATCTCTGTAACATATACAAATTGTTAACATCTTTGATGAATTTTGGTTTATAATTTATACTTAACAATAACTGCTACTAGATTAATTTTAGAACAACTATTAATAAAAATCTGTTGTAAATAAACTGCAGATCACTGCAGATAAGTATTACCTTAAAAATTGATCACTTGTTGTACCAGAATGCATAAAAGCATTGGCAATAACAGTAGCAGTATGGCAAATTGATACCCGTATTGCGTCTTTCGTATTTTTTAAAATAAGCATATCGGTATGATTGCTTCGAATAAGGAATTGTAAATGAAGATCAATAGAAATTTCACCACCAAGGATTTTAGATAATGAGTTAATTCTTTCCTGCTGTTCACGTTCTTCAGCATTCTGTAAAAGATTATAATATAAAAATTATACTACTATATAGAACTAATTTTTTTTTTAAATTATTTGAATTCCAAAGAATTTTTTAATACAAACTTTCTTTGCAGTTTTTATACTATTTTTATTAAATTGATTATTAACCCAAAAATACCATAGTCTTTTTAATAAATAAAATTTTTTTAATTTAAGTTTACTTACCAAACTTTCAACGCTTCTTTGAACTTTTTCTTCTGTATTTTTGGTTGTATCTTCTGCATCTGTAACAGGAGTTTCTACTCCTGCTTGTGCAGTTGTTACAGATTCTGGTTTAACAATTGCTTTTACAATAAGAGCACCTGGTATAGGTGCTGTTGCTCGTAAGGCTTGTAAAACACGACCAAGAAATTGTTGTGTTGCTGATTCATAAAGATCAAATGCTATTTGATAAGCCATTAAAGCACAGTCTTGAGATCCCTTACTTAATCGGTCTAGTAGTTCAGCAACAGCTGAAGCATCATCCAAAAATATCAAACATTGACACATGCTGACATAGTCAGGAGTATTCAGGTTTTTGTACAAGCTGACTAAGCAACGTAATACTGTGTTTCGGAACCCACGATTTTGTATAAGGCTCATTGCAACATGAAAAGCATAAGAAAGCATTCCACTAACATCATCCTGAAAACAATTTTAATACATAAATAAATGCAGTCATAATTATAAGCAATAATAATAATTATAAGCAAATGAAAAATGTCTGCTACCGATTGCATGATAGATGCTTCAAAAATATCCATACGCCTGGTCTCAAGAGCGAGTCCTAGAGCTTGACGATATTGATTATCATCTAAACATCTCTGGAACATTTTATTTACTATCCCTTCTAATCTAGAATCTATTTCTTTACCACTTGGAAGTGATTTATTTTCAGCTTCAAAAACTCTTTGTTGTGTATAAAAATCAATACATTTAGCTGTAAACAGTAATATTTATTAATTTTTAGTTTTAATATTATACACATTAATGACACTGACATTGGCAGCTGATTCAATTTTTATGATGAAATGATTGCGTTCCCTCCCAAAAATTTTATTGCAGATACCTTATCAATATATAAAGGAGCCCTGAAAAATACAAAGCTCTAGGCAATTTTTTTTTGTTGGGTCTTTCGAATTGGTTGCCATCAAATCTGATGCTAATTTCAGTGTTATTGCATATTATGATTGGTAATGATATGCACGTACCTATAGTAGTATCAACATATTCATTTCTAGCATTAACATCAAATAATTCACCAGCACCTAAGGCATAAGTTAAAGAGTCTTCAAAACTTCCAAGATGATAGTAAACCTTGCTTGCAACTAATGCAGCTAACTCATGATGATTAAAATTTCTATCTTCATGTAAGATTTCACTAAAAATCAAATTCTTTTTATTAATATATTGAAACTTTTTTTCAAAAATCGTTTAAACTCAATTGGAGTAAATTGAAATAATAAGATAAATTATATTGTGCTACATATATATATAATAAATTATATTGTACTATTCATGTAGCATTATATGAATAGAATTTTTGATACATACATTTTTTCAATTGCTTCTGATATTTCTGGCCAAAATTCATCAACAATCATATCCAACTTTTTGAGAGCAAAAACTTTCAACTCTGGTATCGGTTCATCCAATAAGGATATTATTCCAGCTGAAAATAATTATATAAATATTAAAAACTTCTTGTTTTCGGGCTATTTAAATTAATATATGCTTATGGACAATTCATCATGATAAAATAAATTATCATATCATTAAATAAATGCTACTTGTAATAAGGTTATGGTAATCAAGATTTGCAAATCATTGTACTAGAGTATTTGGTTATTGTAAATAAAAATTTTTTTTACAAATAATTAAATAATATTTGAATCCAACTAACCTGCCGAAGTAATATTCATCTTGAAAGAGTTTTCAATACTCTATAACTGCAAAAATAAAAATGATCCGTTGTCAAAGATAATCCGGCAAAAGTCACACAAGTTTGATCGTGGCTCGTCAATCGTGATGGAAGCACACATACATATTATAGGGTACCCTCACCCTTATCCGTGCTTATATATATGTGAGCTTGGGCAACGGCAATACGGCACGTCGGCACTCGGCAAGCAACAACTCCAAAACTAAAACTAATGTAAAGCCAAATTACAATCTTTTTACAAGTTATAAGATTGCACAACACAGAAAACAAGTGTATAAAAATAATTTCAAATTCATATTCTCAATTAGTTAATTCTAAGAAATTTGCAAATCTTATATTAATATTTTAATTTTTAATTAAAAAATCACTGAAGAAAAATAACATTGTGCACGAAAATGTAATCATTCTATATAATGGATGGATGGAAGGAACAATGGAACAGGACTGTGATAAAGATAAAGGTCTCTGCGAAATATTTTATAGCATGAGACATGAGATCACGTAATTAAGCAAGTGTAGTCAATATTGATAAGCAAGTATTTGTAGTAAAAAATTAAAAATTATAAATTAAAACATTAATATTCATATTTCAAAAGTCACTTAAGTATAAAACTCTCAATACCAATAAAACAACATGCAAGTACCAAATAATGTCGATACTGAACAAATAAAATCCGTAAGTACACATTTTGAAATAAAAAAATTAAATAAAATGTTTAACAATGTCAATTCAAACCAAGATGATTATCAAGATGATTATCAATTTTGAAAAAAGAAATAGACACTTATAAATAACGGTAGCTTAGATATTTAATGTTAATTTAAACCTACAATAGGTTAACACTTTGTAAACATTCAAATAAATACTGTTTTTTACACAAAATATAATAATAGTATAATTATAAAACTGATAAAAATTATAAAAAATAAAAAATTATAAAAATAAAAATTATAAAATTATAAAAGTAAAATTATAAAACTGATAAAAATCATTGTAATTCAAACAAAGTAAATCTTTGATGAACATAACATATAAAAAAGTTAAAATTAATTCAGAAAATACACTTGTTATTTGGAGACCTGCAAAAAAATCTTAATTTATTAATAATTGCATGAGTTTATAACTAAATACTTAGTGTATTAGTTTATTCCTAAGGTATTTAATAGGCAATATATAAATGTTAAAGTAATATTAAAGAATAATTAAAAACAAATAATGATAATGATTTATACATTATATATTTTGATCTTGTATTATAAAGATATAATTACTACGACAGTTCTATTTTTTAAAATTAATTGAACAAAGTATAAAGTTGATTATATTATTTGCAGATTGATAAACATTTAAGTTAAAATTAAATATAAATATTTTTTTATTGCAGTTTCGAGAGTTCCTGATGTCCTATAATAAATTATCAGAAATTTGCTTTGTTGATTGCATTACTGATTTTACTACTCGCGATGTTAGGAAAAAAGAAGAAACTTGTGCTATGAATTGTATGGAGAAGTTTTTAAAAATGAATCAGAGGATATCTCAACGGTTTCAAGAATTTCAAATGATTGCTAATGAAAATGCAATGGCAGCAGCACAAAAACTTAAGGCTTAAGCATTAACAAAATTAATTTAATTTGTAAATAAACTGATTGACATTGTACTTTGTGTTCTTGTAATTTTTTGTATATCTCCTGTTTATTCTTTCAATCTGTATAAAAAATTTTTTTAGAAATAACAATAAAAATCTTCACATTTATATCTACTGTTCAATGATTTTTGAAAAAACAAATTAAAGCCTTTTTTAATAAATTAACTTAGTTAAATTACTTACAATGTTCTTGAATTAATTATTAATGTATTATGCACATTGTAGTTATAAATTGCAGAAATTATATAATTTGTTCAATTAAATATATACTAGCAAATGTTTTTATGAGTGTTGTATTTTTTTTCTGATAAGAATAAGTTAAAAAACAAATTAGGTTTATATTTGTTAAGCCGTCAATGTTTATTTGTTAAACATTAATATCTATATTGTAAGAAAAATATATTTGTAAAAATATTACCCAAACATTTTTAACATCATAGTACATCAATATTAACTTTCTATTTCAGATATTGAGCATATGAAATTGTCTATTTCATTAAAAATGACTTTAAGTGTAAGGTGGGCCTTTAATGTGGCTAAATGGGAACCATCAGAAAAAGAATTATTACTAGCTTCATCATGTTTGCAAATTGAAGAAAAAAATCGAATTGACAGATTTGTCTTTAAAAAAGATGCAAAATCTTCCTTAGTGGGGAGATTGATGATCAGAAAATTTCTCAGCCAAAATACTGGTCTTCCATATAACTCTATACACATTGCAAGAGATGCCAATAATAAACCTATCTTTTACAATGCTAATCTTGAAAGTCCACCAATTTGCTTCAATGTATCTCATCATGGATCTTACGCTGTTCTTGCAGGAGAAGTCGGTCGCAATGAAATTGGAGTTGATGTTATGAAATTAGAATATAGTGGTGGAAAAACAGTCAGTGAATTTTTTCGAATAATGACCAGAAATTTTTCAACATTAGAATGGATAAAAATCAAAGGATCATTGGGTACTTCTGAATCAAAACAAATAGAAACTTTTTGTAGATTCTGGGCTTTGAAAGAAAGCTACGTAAAAGCTATTGGAACAGGTATAACTATAGATCTGAGTAATATAAGTTTTGATATCCATTCCGATTTAAGAAAAGGTGAGGTCACAATTGATACTAATTTGTACATTAATAATACAAAGCAACCTTGGGCATTTGAGGAATCATTAATAGATTCTTATCATTGTGTAGCTGTTGCTTTAGAAAATAAAAATGATTATAAGTGTGCAAAAGAGAATACATTTAAATTTATAACAGCAACAGAACTTTTACAAGATGCTTCTCCTTTATTGCCTGAAGATTCAGAATTTTGCAGAAGATATTTTTTAAAAGAATAACACGAAAATGTATATTGTACGTATGTTATATATTAAGAGAAAAAAATAAAAAAATAATAGTCTATTTTGGAATAGGTTGCAAAATAAAACTTCTTTTTTATATAAACAATATAATTCAAAAGATAATATATCTTTCATACATGTAATGTACATCATAACATTTTTATATACAATTATTTTACTTCAGTCCTTCATTTTTTAATACATAGTCAATAGCTTCATTAACATCTTTACTTACAATATCAGGAGTGCATAAAGCTTTATCTAATGGTAAAAAATCTCTGTGAGAGTGTTTTTCAATAAATCCTGATTTACTATTATGTACACCGGTTTCCACTAAAATGCTTCTACATTGTTTAGCTGTAGAACCTTTGTCTTTAAGTAATTGAATACATTTTGGCAAAAAAACGTTTTTGTCTATCTTTTCTTTGAGTAGAAACTTGTTATATAAATTTGCTCCATAAATATCTGAATTAATATTATCTCTGAAAGTAAATTTTAAAATTGATTGTCAAATTGTTTTGAAGAGATTATTTAAAATACATTTTATGAAATTATCTGGATCCAGCTGGATATTTTCTACCAGATATTGTTACTGCTGATTTTCGTATTTCTTATAATAAATCTTATCAATTTTAAAAAATTTTAATTGAAATAAAAAAATAAAATAAAAGCATTATTATCATGCACATAATTTAATTAATTATATTATTCAAAAAGTAACATAAATCTTGTTTTCAATATATTTCTGGTAGAAAAAATAAAGGTGCATTATAATTACAGAACAAAACATACATACAAATAATAATAAATGACAGTTAACTGTAGATATTACTTACCCTACTGCATAAATAGTGTCAATTTTGTGTTTAAGTCCAATTTTTCTAGCTTGTTCATCAATTAACATATTGGCATAGAAATATGTTACTAAACTAGGCTTTCCTGTCATAACTGAATATACAATATCTTTAGATGTAGTTTTTTTATACAAGGTCTCTAAGATATGTAAGAAAGCCCCATGCCCATATCTTGGTAATGGAGCATGAGAAACCCAAAGTAGATCCATGTTGCTAGTGATAAGAAAAATGTGTGGGTAAGGGACAGTTGTCAATATTTGAGAAGGCATTCCATCAGTCATCAATAAATCTATTATTATAGGTAATGAAGTTTCCCATTGTATAGATTCATTTAATAATACTATGCCATCAATTTTTTTAAAATTCTTATCTACAGGTCCATTGATTAAACAACGTTTTGTTTTATCAACGCAGTCTAAGCTTGGAAAATTCTTTACTAGTTCTTCTATTGTTACAACGTTTTTGAAGCCTATTTCACTAGCTATAGCTTGTATTTTCCCTTGTCCACACAAAAGTACTCTTTTTTGGTGGTAATCGGTAAACATTTTCAAAGGAGAATGTGATAAACATACTTGATTTTCATGAATATCAATGTTAAGTAAATGTGACAATTCATCGGCTTTTTCTTTTCGCAAAGTATTTCCACTGTTCGTTACGAATACAGTTGGTACTCTAAAAGTACCATTAGATCCCAATAAGCGTTTAAAACTTTCAGGTACTGATGGCAATGCATTTTTTCCACGAAGTATAACACCGTCAATATCGAAAATAAATCCAAAATTTGGTTGAGAAGATAATTGCTGCAAAAACAAAAATAAATAAATTACAAAGAATTATAACAATTCATAGGCAATAAATATAATACTTAATTAGAAAACAATTAAGATATATCATCCTGACGTACAAAATATAATAGAATATAATATTTTTAATCTTCAAGTATTAATAAAATATTTACAAATTGTTAAATATCGATTTAATGTGATAAAAATTATATGATTTTCCTTTAGTTTATACAAAATTCATTGACTATAAACTGTTTCTTTTATTATATTACTAATTTTTTATGGTTATCATAAAAATTATTTAAATGATTTTAAACTGAATTAACATTGAATTTCTTATACATACTTTATCTTTATCTCATAACTTTTGTTTCTAACATATAGATTTAAAGTGATTTAGGTAATTGTAAATTAACTTCTTTATAACTGAAATAAATGCTGTATGCATCAGATTATGTCAATCAAAAATTAATCTGGCATCACAAGTTATTATCCTGTGTACAGCATGAATACATCATTTTAGAAATAAATAAAAAACATGATTATAAATGCATTTTACTTACTAATAATTATTCAAAACTCAAACTTACTCTTGTATACAATTTCTTAAAGCAATTAAGCTTTATTACTTTTAAAATCGTCATTTTGGAAAATTCTTGTCAAATTTTATAAAACTATTCTTCAAATATCTTTAAAACAGTATAAATTTAAAAACCTCTAATTCTTAAACATGTATGTAAAATATTGCACTGAAGTATAAAAAAATTATATAAGTGTAAAAATAAAAATAATCTTTTTTTAGGAACTGTATTTACAAATCATAATGATATCAATCGTGCTCTTAACTCTATAGGTCTACAAAAATAGACTGAGCACTTGAAATTTAGGCCTAGTCACTACAGTGCAAGATAAAATTTGATAGTACTGTTGGTTAAACAAACGTATACAGAAGTTGAACAAGTGTCCAACATTCTTAAGCCAATTTTAGAAAATACTACATGTATGTACAACCTAAAAAAAAATTATTGTTTAATATCATAAAGCGTACTATCATATTTTATTGTTATATTTATGAAATTATGAGCATGCTTAATCAAGAAGCATTCATTGCCCATTGGTATTAAAAATATGTAAAGATTGCATCTACATTTTCATTGGATAATTCCGTTGTTTAGCCAGTCTTATTGGTTTTTTTCAAAAGAATTTGGAACGAGTCAATGTCCGTTTAAGGTGCTGTTTGTATTCTTATTCTTATGTCAAAGGTTGAGACACAAAACAAAAAGAAGTAATTACTTTGTCTGTTTATTTATATATACAATGAATAAGATTATATTCCTCGTATGTACATATATTTAATTAATGTTCAGTATGGATATTTATGGGAAACATTAAAATCAACATTCAAAAATAACATTAACATTATAATGAAAAATCAATGTCGAAAATTAACTTTTGCAACTTTTGAAAATATTAAATTACATTTCGAAAATCAAACTAAATAAATATTTCAGCAACGTTTGGAAATTAAATCAACGTTAAGTTTTAAATTTATTAATTTATTAATTTCAACATTTCTATTACCATCAACCGGAATGTTCCATCATTCCTCGTGATTAGCTTTATTCAAATGCTAATGTGATTTAAGCTTGAAATAAATACGAATATGTCGAAAATACAGACATTACAGACACGTTGTTTGGACCCCTACCTACCATCGCTCTAACCTAAAAACTTATATTTGAAATATTTTCAAAATATACTTTACTTACACTTTTAATTCATTTTTTATTGATTTTTATAAGTTTTAAATAATAATAAAAATCCTTTTATATTGAGTAACTTAAATAAAATAATGTAAGTACACAATAAAATAATATGTATTTTTTATTTTAGAAATAATTAAATTTTAAACCTAAGTTCAAGATTTTACGAAATTTTTTTTTTTATCAAGACATTTTAATCATATTTATATTTATTTTTATTATGTAATTAAAACGTTGTATTAGCCGTAACGTATGTTTTTATTAAATTTCTTTTAGATAAAAATGAAAATTAGTCAAATGAAAAGGCGAAATAAAAAACATGTTAAGCAATCAAATCAAAAGAAACCAAAAATGGGTCATCATACAAAGAAAAGCAAAATAAGCAAGAAAAAAGCAAAGCTTGCTATTCAAAAGTCTAATTCAGTACCAATTAATACACCTGTTGAAGAAAATATAGAAGCTGACAATTTTATTGAAATGATTGATCAACAAGATATGGATTTTTTAGAAAAGGCTTATAGTAATAAGTCGTACAACTTTTTTAATAAAACTAATTTTGGAAGGTTTGTAGTTGTAGTTTTATAGTATTATTTTCATTTTGAAAAAATATATTTGGTAAAACTACATTTTATTTTAAATTATTTGTAAATTTTGATTAACAAATTAATCAAGACGTGTGGCAGTGCCTCGAGGCAAGTCTAAGTTTAAAGAAACGACTTGCCTATGAGGCCGCATCATGTTCCTCTATATACTTTGATTTTGGGTTTTAATTAAATTATACATTAATCACATCTTCCATATTACATTTCAATATTCATTTACTAGAGGGTGCTATTATGCAGAGTCTTGAATAACCTTAATAACTACAAAGTAATTTAAAAATAATTATTTTCTTAAATCAATCAATTACAAGAGGGTCTAAAAGGGTTGAATCATTAAATTGTAATTTATATAATTTTAATTTTATTTTAATAACATTTGTTCTATCATTACAAAGTTCTTACATTAATTGAATTATCTTTAAATCGGTTTAATTATATCATTAATTTATATCAGAAACAAAAGTAAGAATAAGGAAAAGGAAGAATTAGAGGCAAAGTATGAAAAGAGCTTTTTCAAAGTATCTGAAAACTCAGATAAAAAGGACATGAAACTGTTACTTCCAATCAAAACAGCAGATGGTAAAATAAAAAAACAATTAACTGAAAGAATTAACAATAAAGATGATTATGAGAATACAGCAAAGGAAACAGAAGATAGCAAATATATTTCAAATGAGACTTCAGTTAATATGGTAAGTTATTACAAATATATTTAGTAAATATATTAACAACATTATTTTCCTGTAGAAGTTTTAAATCTGAGTAAATTAATGGTTAATAAGATGCTCATTAATTTTAAATTTTTTAAATTGACATAAATATAAAAATGTTAAAGATAATTCTGCTTAATTCTGACTCTTAAATATCTGCATATTTTTTAGGATTCCTCAGAGATCCCTGCACAACCAGTATCAACTGTTGACTTATTAATAAACCGAACAGAAAAACTTAAATTTTATAGATTTAAAATAGGTGTGATATGTAGTGAAATATTAGAAAATCCAGAAGAGAAATCAACTAATTTTTTAATACTGTTAAGATACATGGAAGAAAAAAATGTGGATGTACATTTAACAGTTCAAAAATTAGCCACAGCTTCATTATTAGAAATATTTAAAGATTTATTACCTGGTTATAATATATGGCTCATGGATAAAAAAGATGTAAAATGTAAGTATTTTTTGTAAGATAATATATAAAAATACTATATTTTATGTTTATAAAGCTTGAATTAATTTTTGCATTGAAATGTTAATTTTCAGTAAAAAAGGAAACTTTGCAACTTCAAAATTACGAAGCATTGATTTTAAAATATTATAAACAATACTTACAAAAGCTTGAAAAAATGGGTAATAAATTAAAAAGAAAGGCGAAAGAATTAAAGTCACAGAAAGATATTAATACAGGAATTTTTGCTATCAAGTGTATGACTGATTTACTCGTTACTAAGCCATATTTCAATTTTTCGTCAAATATTGCTAAATATTTAACTCCTTATCTTAATCACAAATTACTAAATGTTAGAAGTCTTGTGGCAAATTGTTATGAACAAATTTTTAAAGATGATAAACGCGGAGAAATTTCATTGATCGTAAGTAAAGTAATTTTTTTACAATTATTGTAATGCAAGTAAAATATTTATAGTTTTTAAATAATGTGTGAATTTAATTCTAGATTGTACGTGACATTAATAAATTTATTAAATCACATAATCACTTAGTTTATACAGAAATAACATCTGTATTGCTAAGTTTACAAATACAACACATCAATCTAGATAAAGAAAAAGAAAGTAAAAGTAAATTCAATAAACTAGAACATCATAGGAATAGAGTAATTGCATTAAGTAAAAAAGAAAGAAAAAGAAAAAGGAAATTGGAAGAAATTGAAAAAGAAATGTTAGAAACAAAAGCAGAAGAAAACAAGCAAATGAAACATAAAGTTTTTACAGAAATTACCACTTTGCTTTTTACAATATACTTTAGAGTATTAAAGAAAGCTCCTAGAAGTAAAATTTTATCTTCATGTTTGGAAGGTTTACTTAAGTAAGTTAAAAATGGAAAAAAATAGTGTTTAATGTCGTATACACGAGTTATTATCATTTTTACTACTTTTCAGATTTTCTCATTCTATCAATATAGATTTTTATCAAGATTTAGTTGATGCTTTGGATAACTTACTAAATGAAGAATATTTAGATTTAAAAGATCAACTTTTGTGTATACACACATCTTTTGCAATTTTATCAGGACCATTGTCAACTTTAAAGATTGACTCCTTACGGTAAGGAAATGTGTTAAATGTTAATTTCTTGAGAAGAAAAGGTTATATAAAATCAAAAGTCATACACACTGAATGCATATAATATATAATCGTCTGAGTGGATCTTCACTCTAGATTTTATGTAATTTCGCTGAAAATGTTCTATTGTTTCAACAGAATGATTGAGAAGAAATTGTTAACGTTATTATATTAAATTTAATTAATGCAAACCATTTTATTTACTTATTAGTAATAACGGAAAGTTTTCATCAATATCTTTGTCTTTAATTTTACTAATATTTTTGCAGATTTTATACACATCTTTACAGTAAACTACTCGAAATTCATGTTGGCCAAAGTGAAATTGCAATGAATATTGTTTTGAGGGCATTATTGCAAGTTTTAGTACACAGATGTAAAAATATATCGCACAATCGTTTAATTGCTTTCGTGAAAAGAATATCTACTATGAGTTTAAATGTACACCATAATGGCGCTCTAGCAATCGTCTCTATTATTAGATTAATAATGCAAAACAATGAATCTACTAATATTTTACTTGATACAGATTCTGGTATAGGCAATGGTGTTTATTTGCAAGAATTAGACGATCCTGAATATTGTAATGCTCAGTGCACAAGTTTATGGGAAATAGTAGCACTACAGGTAATGTTACATAATTATTAATCATAATTAATAATTAATGTCAATAATTTTAATTTTTCAACATGAAATATTTATCTTTTAGCGTCATTATCACCATTTTGTTCAAAATATTGCCAAAAATATATTACGCAATAATGCTGCGGAATCTGAAGGTCATTCAACTTTAGAGATATTAAAATTGTAAGTATATAATTTTTAAATGCAGAAGTTTTGAACGTTCATAAAAAACTAACTTTGTATACACATGTCTTTTCAGATCTGCAGAAGAAATTTATAAAGAGTACGATACCACAAGCGGGATGTTTAAACCCACATCTGCTATTCCAAAAATGCCTAAGAAAAATTTGACGAGGTTTAAACCTATTAGCCTTAATGCTACAAATTCGTTCGCAGATATAGTTAATCTGAGTAATAGCAACGATTATTTATCTAATTCTTATTTCAACATATTTGAAGAAATTAAGAAAAATCGAACCAATGACTGTAAATAATATAAATTATGTAAATATTTATTACGTCGGATATTTTCTTACATAATAAAGTTTATATTAAGTTTTTAAATCTGGTATTCATTTATGCGACATATAATTTCCAATTATTTTATATATTTTATTAAACTTTCTGGTCGCCATATTACAATCTCCATTTTGAAAGGTCTTTATAATTTATTAACGTATAAAATGAACTCTTTTTGCATAAAAAGGTTCTTTAAGGTCCCAAGAATGATTTTCAATAGATTTTATGCGGAGGCGGAGCCGAAAAATGAC
>JAWWEN010026948.1:0-55095 GCA_035582955.1 Sycophila texana | reverse complement strand
TATTGGAAAGCTATTTTTAGGAATTTCGGAAAAAACGATTTTCGCTCCAGTAGGAGCGATCCAAACTTCAGACTCATATATATCTTGTCATTGTTTTTTTGTAAACATTGTAATTAACAATTATAAACATTCTATTCTATTCTAATCCTATATATCAATCTTGCATATATATATATTTTTATGTGCATTATATATATGTATTTAAAATGTATATAATGTATATAACAGCGCTATAGTAGTGTTTCACTGCGAACATCGGTGTATTAAAGGTCTGGTGGGCGGGGGAAATTTTTGCATCGGTCCTCTGCTCCGAAGTAGGGGTCCCTTGGTTCGGACGCCGCCGCCGCCGCCGCCGAAGTCGTAAATCGCGGTACCGTTACAGATGCGTGTAGCTTTGCACGAGGTACCTATATATATACCTGGCCAACGGATTACGATTATGCGTATACCCGCACCGGATACAATTAAATGAAATTCGGCGAAGGTGAAGGCGTTGAGGGAGAATTTCGGAGCAGCTGTAATTTTTCGAGGGAAGGTGGGATTATCACGAGCGTTTCGAGGAAATTTGTTTAAAGTGTACTAATTTGTTTTTAATTTCTAAGGCGAATTCAACGAGCTCTTTTTTTTTGCTATTTTTTTTCTATTGTATACCGTTAGTAATTTATAAATACATAATTTGCAAACGAACCAATGGTCGATTATAGTAATTAAATGGTTGTTTGATTATTATTTTTTTTATACATGCGGCTGTTAAATTTTATTAAACAAAAAAGTACTCAATTCAAGCGAAAAGTAATGATTTTCGGTTACTCTGGAAATATTGAGATATATTTAACTGTTTACTTGAATTGTTTACTTGAAGTGGTTTCTCCAGTTGATTTGACATAAAATTAAATGGATATTATTGAACAAAAATTTTATTATCTTCCTACGTTGTAGCAGTGATGAAAAAACAGTATCCGGGTTGGTTTTGTACACAATAATTAAAACAAAACTATAACCGTGGGATAAAATCTATACTACTAAAGATATAATGTTCTTTATATTTTCACCAATATCCAATTTACTTTTTTCGACGCAGTTTATCTATTCTATATTTTCCTTGAAGAAAATTATCGATTATTCATTTATCCATTTTGCGGTAAAGTTCTGCTTAATACAATAACAGCGATTTTCGCATAGCACCGCTTCTTTTACTCTACTTTCGCTCTTTTCACGAAGTGTACAGTTAGCCATTTAAAAATTTAAACGAAAATTTAAATGCTTCCAAGTATGCAAAACGCAACGTATGCAAGTAGCTCATTCATTCGCCACTGCGACTACACTTTGTAAATTTCCTTGTTCATTATTAAAAAAACATGTTTTTCCTGTTTTTTTTTTTTTTTTTTTTAATACGGATGCCGCACATAAATGTAAATTTCCGTGTTTATTTAATCATCAATCCACAAGGATGGTAAATAACGGCACTCAATATTTTACCGTTCGCTCGAGCTTCTCGCGGGTATACCATTGTTTATTCTTATATACGCGCTCAGCTCCATTCTCATCAGGCTTTATTTATCATGCTTATCTCGAGCAGCGCGAAATCGCCGAAAGAACCGAGACGCAAAGAAGAAAACGAGAGGAAGATCTATCTCTCCCCTACGAGAAACAGACAGACAACCATCAAGAAAGACGCTACCAAAAAAAAAATAAATAAATAAAAAACGTAAGATGTACAGAAGCACAGGAAGTCAGGCGTGCATCCCCGACTCGGGATACCTACACTGAGAAAAAATTCTAGTAAAAATTACTATCCTGTAGAAAAGTGGCCACAGAAAAATTACCATCCTGTATTATAAATTTTACTAGAAAATATTGTACATTTTACTAGAATTATGGTAAAGTTTCTAATAATTCTAGTAAACTTTACTATACAAGATGAAAGAATTCTAGTAAAAATTACTATTCGGTAGAAAAGTGGCCACAGAAAAGTTACCATCCTGTATTATAAATTTTATTAGAAAATATTGTACATTTTACTAGAATTATGGTAAAGTTTCTAATAATTCTAGTAAACTTTACTATACAAGATGGTAATCTTTCCACTACATGACAGTCTGCGGTCACTTTTCTAGACAGGATAATAATTTTTACTAGAAAATACTGTACATTTTACTAGAATTACGGTAAAATTTCTAATAATTCCAGTAAACTTTACTATACAAGATGTTAATTTTTCCACTACATGACAGTCTGCGGTCACTTTTCTAGACAGGATAATAATTTTTACTAGAAAATACTGTACATTTTACTAGAATTACGGTAAAATTTCTAATAATTCCAGTAAACTTTACTATACAAGATGGTAAACTTTCCACTACACGACAGTCTGCGGCCACTTTTCTACACAGGACAGTAATTTTTACTACAATTTTTTCTCAGTGTAGAAACACTCAGCCGTAGAGTTGAGTGTTTATTTCGAGACTCCTCGTCGCAGTCGGCCACCTGCCAAAAATCTGGAGCCGCGCCGCCCCCGTGTCGACTACCTGACACTCGTCCGCTCGCCAGAGGTGGAGGAGGCGTGTGTACGCGCGAAGGTCAGGCACCGCGGGGCTCGGGTTGAAAGAAAGCCAGTAGCGTACACAGCAAAAGAGAAAGAAGCACGGAGAGAAAGACAAAGACAGAGCGAGAAACTGGAACTGTTACCTTTCTTAGGCGCGCCTCGTTGGAGGTGCTGGTGACGAAGAAGGAGTGTATGACTTTGTAGGGCTGTATACCCTTGGCTGCCTTGAAGTTATTCAAGTGTATGCAGCCATGGTCGCTCATCGCAGGAGGCCGGGGCGGCTGGCTCCCGGTGTCGAGGCGGCGGCGACCTTCCGCGCGAGGGATCCCCTCCGCACGCACGCTCCGCCTAACCCCCTGGCTCTCGCGACGCCCGAGGTTAGGTTATGCGCGACGCCCGAGGTTAGGCTGGGTGCGGGACTACGGGTCCGGGGATCCTCGCTGCAGCCCCGAGCCCCTCAATGACGCCGCCGACGGCCTCCGCACTGCTCCGGGCGCCTCGCGGTCACGCACATGTGGCCCCAGCCGAGCTGTCAAAACAACACTGCACACTGCACTGGGGAGCGCCAGCCAACGTCGGCGGATGCGGACGCGAGCGGCGCAAGCGCTTGATGACGGCCGATGCGTACGAGTGTGTGTGCGTGTGTGGGTAGTGGGTAGTAGTAGGATGCGGGATGCGAGCCCCGCTGGCGTCTGTTTTGTTTTTGGCGATCAGCTGGGGGTGCCGGGGCTGGGGACGGGCTCGACGATCGCCGCGCCGTCGCTGATGATGCTGTACTGCCGATTATGAGGCACTGGCCGGAGCCCCGTCGCCGACGTTGCGTATTGCCCGGACGCAGCGGGCCAACCCCCTTGAGTGCCGGCGACATCTCTCGGTTGAGGTTAGGTCGCCCGTCCCGGCCGACACGTGCGTTTTCACGCTTTTCGCCGATTTTTTTCGAGCTAAGGGGTTTTAGCGGATTTTCACGCGACACTGGCTGAGGCGAACGGGAAATGCTGGATTTTCATGACTGCATGGGTAGGGTGCGTGTTATCCGGCGTCGATAAAGTAGAAATTAATTGTTTATCTGTTGTAGCGAAGTGGCGCGCGAATTTTTGTTTGATTTGTAGATTTTTTGTTGTTGTTTCATGTTGTTCGAGCATTTAATTGAGTGATGGAAAAAAGACTTGTTTGATTTTTTTTTTGTATTTGGTGAAAGGGTAAAATATTGTTGGATAACTGCGTGTGATAGATTGGAAAAAATTACACGAGTTACCATTATGTGGCGTTAGTGTCCTTGTTGATGTTGCTTTGAAATTTTTATTTTTTTATTTATGACAAAACTATAATCTTTATTTATTTAAATAACTAGTTATATTTATTTGTTTGTGTAACAATGTATTATGTATATATTGCACTAGTCACCACACGGATATATATATAATAATAATGATTCGGGTAATTGTTTATTTATTTTTTAACAAAGTGTATCCGGGCAAAGGCCTTTCTAAAGATTTAACAATAATAGGATAAACAAATAAAAATAAATATACTAAAATAATAAATTGATTAGAGATCTCAAGTTTGAATTATAAATTATTATGAAACATGCATTTAGCATTAAAACGACTTGCACAATTTTAAAAAAATATTTTTAAACTTTTAAGGCAGGCCGATCTCTAAAAAAATAAAAAAAAGACGCATTTATAAATTTATTTAAAAAAATAGTTTAAAATCGTTTATGTCTGGTGATATACGTATAATAAATGATATTTAGTATAAAACAAAACAAAAAAATTTGAATAAAATGCTATTTAATTAATTACAATGATCTAAGGTAATTTTAGAAGAAAATGTACAAAAAATAATAGAAATTACTTTTTTTATATACATAATCGGAAGGAGAAATCATTTTTGTAATTGGATTTTTAGAATAATGATTTATTTATTGGCGCGAGTCCTGTTTTAATCAATTATTCAGTTGATCACTTACACTAATTGTATTATAACGTTATTTTTAATTAATCTTTAAAAGTATAAACTAATCATTTGTTCTTTCTTACTTTCATTCGTTTTTATAACACACCCCATTATTTTGCAGTAATATTATTAAATACTTTAAGTTATTGATTTATACTTCACGTTGAAATACGCTAATTACTGATTTAATCCCCTACAACGCCATATCGAAACTTCACTTTGATGTTAATTTATTAAACCATTAAAATCTCCTCTTGCAATTGCATACTATATACAATTAAAACATGAATTTCACGGCGGTGCATACAATTACCGTCTCAATTTAGTTGCATGCGCTTATTAAATATAACTATATATACACTTCCTGTATATAACTATATATAACTATATATACACTTTCTGTGCGCGCGAAACGATTCAACGAAACAAAACAGTTATATCTGGTACTTAATAGAGGGAAATCGAATTCGCTGCACTGCGCGCCGCTTATTATTGCAGCGATCAAACGGGCCAGCGTCCGATAGGCGCATAGAGAAAAGGAGACACTCTCGGCGCGGATCGTTGCGAAAGATTTTTGCGGACGAAACTCCGCGCGAAATTAGTCGCCCGCGTCATGGACACGATGAAGTCACCCGTCGCGAATGCACGTGAATGCTGTTTTCGTGCCTCGGTCCTCCTTTTTTCCCAAACATTGCGCAATTTGGCTGCAATTGTTCATCAAGCTTCCCTTTTTAATTTTCATCGAGTCACGATAGACAAATAAGTCTAAATTACATCATTTGAGACAGTTTTTATGATGATTGATGAAAGAATTATTTTTAAATTTTATTGGTTATTTTTATTGCTAAAAAATAATTTCCCTTATTTAGTAAATTAACCTTCAGAAGGTAAACTTCAATCTGTTGTACTCCTTATCGTCGCTTCCTACGAAGACTATAGTAGATTTCAAAAAAGACCTATTTTAATTCCCCTTTTTTGAAGCTCTGGAGTAAAGTAAACTCTTTCAAAACTTGATAAAGTTAGGATATCACACGAATGATACCTCGAATTTATCAGGTTTTAAAAAAAGTTTACTTTACTCCAGAACTTCAAAAAAAGCAAATAAAAATAGGCCATTTTTTGAAATCTACTAGTCTTCGTAGGAAGCGACGTTATAATCCCTCATCGCATAAAAATCCGATATTAATTACTTATACTCGCGTATTTTACGATTTTTTTTTGCAAAAACTCGAAATTAAAACACTCTAAATTTCTCTGGATGTAAACAAACCCGTCAAAAAAGACAGCCCACAAACAACATACTTCAATGTCAGTGTCCAGCGCGTATATATATCCCTGTTTTTCACTGCACGACACTTGCAAGACTTGTCGCTCATTATATCGATCAAACGTAATAATTTGAACGACACTTACTAATGGCGAAGGCGAGGCTTTGGGCATAACTTCCTACTTTTTTTTTCTTCTTTTTTTTTAATAATCTAATCGCACAATCAGCACTCCTGAGAATTTGTAAGTCCAATGGCTGAGCGTTTTTATTAGCAATGAATCAAAGCACTTAGTGCACACAACGAAAATTACGATACCATAGCTAATCCCGCCTCTGGATCGGGCACAAAGCGTCATATTATGTATGTAATGTACATGTCGCAATTACTAGGCTTATTCGGTACGCAGGCCGTCAAATAATTCTCCGAAAGTCTTTTTTGTCGGCTCCTCACCAGCGACTTCTTTTTCGGAGTTACTAAACAATTTTATTTACGAGCAGCGTTTTAAACGCCAATTTACTTATTTATGTATTATTCTATACTTGTATACATGTAGATGCATTGTATATACCTCATATTACTGTCATGATCGTGCGGCTCTGGGGACGCGTTCATTGAGGAAAGGAAAAAGTACGTCGACCTTGAGTCCTGCACGAGTTTTTAGATAATTCACATAATGTCATGCAGTGCGTCCCGAAGTGCCTTTACAATGTCAAAAGTATTTATTGCCAGAAATAAAGTTTCTTATATATTGCTAAATGGTTGCGTGTTGCGAGGCGTTGAGAGGATAAATGAGTCGTAAAATTCTGTACGGCGTCTGTGGAGTACACTGGAAGCGATATATCATTGGAAAAATTTTATGAAATAATTCGTTTTAAAGTTTACACTGATGTATGTGTGTATAGATATGTATATATATATCTATTATATATATAATAGATATGTACATTAGATACATATGCGTCGCGCTTTTATCTTAATGAATTCAAAAGTGGCAAATAAGTAGTCGATAAGATTCACTTTACATACATGAGTTAATGTTTTTTTCAGCAGGCGTATCAATAATAAATATATTTTTCTGTTTTTTATTATTTGTGTGTTCGAAAAGGTGAGTGAAATTAACGACTGATTATAAAATCGAATGAATTTAGACTTTATGATAATTAATTGGTCGTAATTAATTATTTTTAGCAGACTGTGTGAAGTAGATTTTAGAATTAATTTTATGTACGGTGTTACGTTAACAACTAATTGAATTATTCATATATCGTTCAATGTTATCTTTTAATTCAATTATTGTTAAGTATTTTTATTTTCTTCCCTTTTATTAGTATTATCATTATAGTATAGTATTTATGATAATATTATTCTACTTCATCAAAATTCTTTCTTGCTATTTACAATACTTACTTAAAAAATAATGAAAATATTATCGTTATTTTAGTAACAATAAGGAAAAAACTTCAGAACCGCAGCGTTTAGTGTAATTGTTTCAAAGACACTTAAAAAAGCTCCAGTCGTTGTAGAAAATAATAATATTTTTCCCTGCGCGTCAAACTTTAACGCGTTTAAAATTTAAAATACACTAAAGATCTCCTTAAAGTAAAATCGTAAATGGGTATCGGCAAACAAGTTCCATATATTTTCCTAATGGAAAAATTTAACGCAATGTAAGATAAGTTTTTTTACTCAAAGTAAAACCCTGATTGATTTTCGCCGGTCCGATAATAAATCCGACTTAAAAAAAAAGCTGGCACCCGTAGTTATCTAGATCTACCGAAAAAACGGATTACTCAATATGAATATTCAATCAGAAACAATAACAAGACGCCTTAGCTTTTAAAAGCTCGGCTTAAATAAACATCTATTTTTCCCTTTCAAAAAAAAAGCACATGACAAGAGTGATACATCTGCCCGAGATTAAGCCTAAGATTTCCGTCGTTTTTACACATGACTCGTACGGAGTATTCGCGACCATTACACAATGAGATAAAAACTGACTTTAAAAAGTCGAATACGCGTCTAAATACTGGAGTAAGCCTCATTTATGCATTCATTTATAGCCGCGAGTATTTTATTTCTATACTTCCTTGTTACATTCGTTTGTGTAGTTCTGTCGGTTCATATAAACACTCCAAAACTAACTTTCTTTCGCGGTAATTTTTTAAATTCAGAAAGCATAAAGTGCGCGATATTTAAATCGATCAGTTCAACAAAAAAAAAAGTAGGTTAGCCAATCTATTTTAAATCGACTGAAAACTGCGCATAATTAGATCAGTAGTATATTACTAATATAGTCTCAAAACAAAACCCCGAAATAAACAAGGTTGAGCAGAAACATTCGGACTGTACAGTACCGATCAATCAGGATCGATCGTAAGCCGATTTGCATAAATAAACATGCGAACGATCAAACCTCTGGATCGTAAAATCTAAAGCAGCGGGAAACTACCAGATTTTTTTTTGTGGTGGGGAACGAGTGATGATTCATTCAAGCCGAGGATCAACGAGGCGAGACACAATGAAATCGGCAGGGAGGTGAAATTCCTGGGCGCGGAAAAGTCGTGAGGCGCATAAGAAAATCGGCCGGTTTCGATTTCTTTTTGTCCGGCGTCCTCGGCGTTCGGGAAATTACGCTGCTCGGAGGAGGCATTCTTCTGCGGTTACCGACGCTATATCCTCGACTTTTTCATTCGAGGTTTTGAACGAGCAAAGCTTGAGAATGATCGGTTTATAGCGCCGTGGAAATTGATTTTGAGTTTATAGGAGCAGTTAATCTTTTATTCATTTGTATATAGCGAGTTTTATTAACTGCACTGAGAAAAATTTCTAGTAAAAATTACTATCCTGTCTAGAAAAGTGGCCACAGACTGTCATGTACTGGAAAAATTACCACCCTGTATTATAAATTTTACTAGAAAATATTATACATTTTATTAGAATTATATGGTAAAGTTTCCAATATATAATAATTCTAGTAAACTTTACAATACAAGATGGTAATTTTTCGACTACATGACAGTTTGTGGCCACTTTTCTAGACAGGATAATAATTTTTATTAGAATTTTTTCTCAGTGTGGATTTTGAGTAAATGGAAAAATTTGTAATTCGCAGGAGCAACATTTTTGTTCCTTAAATAATGACAGAAGTAATATGTTCATTGGTTCTTCGACACTTCAAAATTGGTAAATAAAACAGGTGGCTATTTTTGTACAGTTGTCATTGTAAAGTATCTATATTTGCGCTTGTAATAAAATAATTCTGTATGTCACGTTTCTTTTTTTTTTCTTCTTAAAAAAATATTCAATTAACTATATGCATATGTTTTTATATGACTTTATTAAATTTTAATATACTGCATTGTCACACAATGACTGCATAAAAAATCAAGTGACTAAAAGAGTATGTACTTGTACAGTTACAGTGAATTTATGATTTATTTTTTAAACTGAGTAATAATATATTTTGGGAGGCAATTAATTCGCCCCCAAAGACATTCTATAAATAAAAATTTCATTTTACATACATTTTTATCTATGATGATCGCAATTAGGATGATTATCAACTGCGATAAAACTAATTTGGGGAAACTAAAGTGTATAAAACGAAGGTCATCGATAATATTTAATTTGACGATTCAACATTTCAAACTAATTACGCGCGAAAAATACCCACGGGTACAGTTCTGCGCGACATGTGGAGCGTCTTATTTTCCTTAAAATGCAACGCCACTGGCCTAGATAGTTGCGTGGCCTATGAAAGCTCTAATATTAAAAAAAATGACCTACATACCTCGGTATCAAGTGACTCTAATATGCTCAAAGTTAAAATTTTACTATATCGCCATCAAAGGGAATATTTACAACTTTAATTAAGACAAAATATATTTTCATCAAATTTTTAAATGTTTATTATTTCCTTTTTTTCAATTACTTGTTCGGTTAACATACTTTTAGTTAAACTTCATTAAGTAATATATATTTTCACTTAATTATAAGATATTCATATATTAACAAAAAATATAGTATTGCATGAATTGAAGTATTTTTTATGCGTTTATTTTTATTAACTATTCACATAGTTATTATTTCATTTAAAATCAATTAACATTTTGGCGTTTCAATAAAATTTCATTTTTTATCCGCAGATACGTGCGAGACGAGTAACTACTGGCACGCGATTCGTTGGATATACAACTGTATATCCAAGCCCAAAGTCAACGAATCGCCTCAAATCCAACTTTTGCAATTCCATCGCGTGTGCTCATTTGATACATTGACTCATTTCAGGGTTACTGTTTCACACGCCCATAGTTCACAAAGATTTTTGTATGATTTAAATAAATAAATAAAATAAATATATTTTTTATGTACATTTTTGATTTGATAAAAAATTATTCATAATTTTTCCCAATTTTGTTAATGAATAATTTAGTGTAGTTCATTAAAAGAAATAGTCGATATTACAACTTTTTTAATTAATCTTTTTAATTAATTTTTTATTTATTTTTTTAATTAATTACATGTTTGTACGAAATGTAATACATGAGTTTAAAATGTAATAATAAATTTGAATATAAAGAAAAAGTTTATCGGTGATAATATTGAACCGAAAATTTTCTTGCATTTCATGAGTAATAAACGATTACATAATACGATAGTAAGACCGACCTCGTGATAACCCCCTTTATCACTTAATTATCACTGTTTTTTAGTGTTTTTTTTTTTCAGCCACAATTTTATTTGAAATATAACCGTGAACGAGTAGAGATTAACAGGGTTTAAGCTATAGGTACACTCGTTTTCGACCTCAGCGAATTGATTTTCTTTCAAGCACCGTTCAAATAAGTTTTAATGAGGTGTTTCTCAAAGGAAAAGTACCTACCGCAAATTCACTCTATAATGAGCTGCTCCATGAAAGTAGTTTTTATCAAATGGGGTGTAAACAACAATATTAGCATTTATTTAATCATTCAGATTTAATTGATAAAATAGAAATATAATTAGAATCTGGTGCAACCCTTTAAAAGTGAATAAGTGACCATTCACTTATTTTATTCGAATTTCACTTATTTATTTTTACAGGGAATGGTTAATGCTAAAGAAGAATTCACATTTGCAGAAAGTGTCGTATAGATTAAATCTATAAAAAATTTACATTTGTTTTCATTCTCCATCTCCAATTTTTAAGAAACCACGCGTAAGCTGCGATAGATGGTGTTTTATCATTTTCCCTTTGAGCCCCATAGAAATACTTCCTAGTGACGTATGTATCAGCTTGAAAATAAAATGTTCAATTAGCATGTCATGGATAATTCGCGCACGAAAGAATAATAAAATTACTTACAGAATGTAATAATGCTCCATATAAAAAGAACAATAACATTTGTCAAATATTTAATTAATTCTATAAAGTTTCGTTATCAAAAAAATATTTAACCTTACTTAAAACACATAACAATTAAAGCGACGCTTTATAAAAGTATCATCGGATTATCATCTACAATTTGTAAACAGACATATAATATTGCACATTATCATCGATTTAATAAAGTGTCATTAATTATGATTTAATTAAAGGCATATAGTTCCTACATTCTATAGAAAAAAAAAATACATAAATAAGTTTTAAAAATTGTTATGAAAAAATTGAGGATAATTAAGATCACCGCACACAAAATTTTATTTATGTAAACGCGCGAATACTTTTATTTAAGTAACTTTTACTTTCGCAACGCGCGAAATTTGAATTTTGAATCAAGTCCTTTCACGTAACTCACTTTTTTAATATTTTGTTTTACTTTATCTTTTAAATGACTTATCGTAAATTCATCCTACGCAAGGACTATTTATCTTACGATTAATCTGAATAAATGAACACAATCGACCCACAAAAGAAATCGAAATCTACACCATCAGTAAATCTGCAATGAATCAATTGAATGAACAAGGCACAAAATACTATACATTTTAGAAGTCGTCGAAAATTCCCGGCGTGTGGATCACGCGCGAAATCCTGGACGACGTAATCGTGCCGGCAGAAAAGGTCGACACGCGGCGCTCGGTGGGCGAGGAAAATTTTCCCCTCCCGATCGTGTCGTCAGAACGTCGGGCGACCGACGCACAATGCGCGCGAGCGCGCCTCGTCCCAGTTTCACGCGCATTTAGACACGCGAGCTTCGACTCTCTCTCTCTCATTCTATTTCTCTCTCTCTCTTTTTCTCATTCTATTACTCTCTCAGTCTTTCTACTTTTCTCAGTCTTTTTACTTTTTCTCTTTTTCTCTCATTCTATTTCTCTATCTGTAATTCTACTTCTCTCATTCTATTTCTCTCTCTGTAATTCTACTTCTCTCTCTCATTCTAATTCTACATCTCTCTCATTCTATTTCTCTCTCTCAGTCTCTACTTCTCTCTCATTATATTTCTCTCTCTCTCTCTGTAATTCTACTTCTCTCTCTCATTCTATTTCACTCTCTCTCAGTCCTTATACTTCTCTCTCTCATATTTCTCTCTCTGTAATTCTACTTCTCTCTCATTCTATTTCTCTCTCTGTAATTCTACTTTTCTCTCTCATTCTACCCACGTGAAAAAACTATGTAAAGTTTTTATAAAACGCGTTTTATAAAATAATGGTCATAAAAAGTTTTATGAAATTTTATAAAGTTTTATAAAAGTTTTATTAAAGTTTTAAAAGTTTTTAAAAAGTTTTTTAAAAATTTTATAAAATTTTATAAAACTTTATATGACCAATATTTTATAAAACGCGTTTTATAAAATCTTTACATAGTTTTTTCACGTGGGTATTTTTCTCTCTCATTCTACTTCTCTCTCTCTCTCAGTCTCTACTTCTCTCTCATTATAATATTTCTCTCTCTGTAATTCTAATTCTCTCTCTCATTCTATATATCTCTCATTCTATTTCTCTCTCTTAGTCTCTACTTCTCTCATTCTATTTCTCTCTCTCTCTCATTCTATTTTTCTCTCTGTCTTTCTACTTCTTTCTTTCCACTTCTTTCTTTCACTTTTTCTCTTTCTCTTTCTATTATTGGGTTCCCGCTGCCGTATAGCCAGTCCGTCCGTCTTCTCGCGTGTTTACTTTTCCGCGAGCTCCGGGCTGTTGCATGGAATTCCCCGCCCGGTGGGAAACACACACACGTACTTCGCGCTCTTTTTTTCAAAGCGCGATAATTTATGCGCCAAGTAATTAGCTTACACTGGCTGGTCGATATTCCTGGGTTTTTATGTCGTGGCTAAATCTAGGCTGGCGCTGAAAAGAGATTGAATTTGATGTTTTATGCTGTTGTTTGAAGGAGTTTGTGCTTTTTCAAGTGGCTTAAATTGATTTTTTTGCTGTTTGTTGTGTAGAAGTAGGGTGCTACTGATGGTACGAACGCGGGGTATTTCTTGACTGCGTGTCATTTGTATTTTGGGTGCTCCGAGTTTATTTTCGGGATTTATATTGATGCGACATCAATACAAATTTAGCAAAATAATATTTTATATATTCGTCATCGAGAAATTCTACTAAATGATTATGAAATAATAAGCATATTTGTATAGTGGCATTGATTTAGTCGGCAAATTAATCTGCATACAGATATACACGAATGTATGGTATATTTCGGTTAAGAATGAATTGAATGAATGATTAAGAATACTGAATTATTAAAACGGATTTAATTACGGTTAAAGGTAATATATATTACTTAATTAGAGTTTGATGAAGTGTTAACAAACACATCAAAATTACGAGTTCATTAACGATTTAAGATCTGTTTCTGTAATCAAGCTAAAAAAATCTGTCAAAGATTTCATCTGCATTTTCATTGACTTTAATTGACGATGTCATTCTTATAGTCGTCCGCTACAATGCAATATTTTTTGCACAATTTAGTGATTCAACTTTGTTAAAAAAATTTACTTTCAATCAGTCGTCCAGCTTTTCAATGCAAATTTAGTTGCATCATTCCTTTTCACACAAAATTTGTATAGTGTCAAGTGAAGAAAATGAGCAAATAATAATACTTCTTTAGTAAGTAGTAGATGAACATTAATAAAACAATCATTTCCTACAGTGACTTGGTGGCGTAAGACGAACCGATTATCTTCATGAAAAAGAAAAAAGAAAAATTTTGTTGAGGAAAATTTGCAGTTATGGTAAAATGCTTATTATTTCTAGGCATCTCAGTACGCAACGTTTCCCTTCCCAGAATTCATTTTGTCGGAATTTTTGATCTTTATCAATCCTGTGCTTGTTGATTCTGTTTTTAGATTATGCGTAATGGAATTAAATATTTGCGTGTCCTTCCATTTGTTACCATCAAGTTTAGATTTCAATTTTTTTTTTTCAAGAATTCGTATTGTTTTTATTAATTACATTATTTTGCATATGAATAATTAAGTATTGTCTCACATTACAAGCCGGAATTACAGTCTAAATTTTTTTTATTAGGTACTAGTATTTATCGCAATGATTACGGAGAAATTCTGAATACTATTCTACTTATAACAAATTTAGACTACTATTCAATATGCACTTTACTATCTATTGCATGAGCTTTTATAAGTTAATTACTTAAAAATTATAAGGCATGTCGCTCGATTTAGAAAAACGATAACTTTGAAAATTATATAAATTATTAAAATAAATGTTGAATAACGAGATAATCAGCCGTAATTTCAGGATTATTAGTGAGAAAATGTTGAATGATTTATATTAACATAAATTAGAGTTGTTAAAAATGATTACAATAGATTAACAATGTTTTTACGTCTTATTCAGCAAATATAGTTTTATCGTATGTAGACTGTGCAACTCATTTTCTATCGAGTCTGAATTTACAATACGCATTGAGTTTCATAATTTGTATAAGTTCATAAGTACTTATTTCTACTAAGAATTGAATTTTTTTGTAAAAAAAGGAAAAAGTAGTGATAAAGGGGGTTATCACCACGGGGTCGGATTTGCTATACTTACCGTATGATCTAAAATCTTAGTGCTTAATTATGCAAGAAATATGTCGGTGTGGAATAAATAAAGATAAACGTTCTTTCTTTTATTAAATTTTCATTTTCAAACTTGTATCGTGCGCATACAAGCATCTAACTGAGATATAATAATAAAATTGAGAATTATTTTTAAGTTATTATGCAAACAAAAACAAAACAATTAATATTTCTGAAATTTTTAATTAGCAAGAATCTAGTTTATTTTTCTTCAATTAGTGAATGAAAATTTCCCAATCAAAAAAAGCTGTTCTACTTATAATTTTAACAGCGTCATTCAATTTTAACAAGAATTGATTCATCACAAAAGTGTTTCGTAAAAACCGATTAATAATTGAAAGTGTGACAAGAGAGGGAACTGTTCAATGTGCGTGCGCTTATATAGTGTCACGCGCAATACTTTCTATATACGCAATGCTGACTTTAATTGAGCACCGGAAATTCTAATTAAGGGATGTGTTTGTACTATTCCTACGTCTTTTTTTTCTCTAGGTTTTCGCATGTTGTTCAGCGAGTTACTTCCTGCTGCCAATCCAATTTTATGATTGACTCGTCGACTAAATTAGGACTTTGGATTTCTACATTATTTTTATATGAATACTAACCTTAATGAGGTATGTGACTACTTTTTTTTTAGTAAAGCGCCATTAGTATATATTATGTAGTAAAAAAAAAAAAATTTTGAAGTTGAATAAATTGGAAAAAAAATTTAGGTAATTAATTTTTAAAACTTCATCAAATCATATGCCTGTTCTTCCGTAATTATATAAGAAAATTATTAATGCAGTATACACTATCAAGGCTGTCAATTCAAAAAGATAACTTATTTAAGATTAACGACTTTACGCTTTTCCGAGAAAATTAAAGCAGCACAAGTATGTACTTATTTAACAATTAGAAACCGTGAAATTCAGCATTTTTTATTGTATTTTCTTGAATATTATTATTGTAAAAGTGAAAGCGTTTTGCTCGTCATCGTCAAAAGGAAGAAAATTGGACGGAAAGTTTCCTCTTATTGTATACAAATGAAAAACTAATAGAGACATTAAAAAGGAACTAGAAATTTCCAATAATAAAATAAACATTAACGATTTTCCGAGACTACAATCGAGATCCATTCATAAGCGTTTCACAGTCGTGAGAGCCAATACAATGCAAACGCATTATCAAACACTAATCGACATTTTATTATACCTTCTGTTTTCAACGGAGTCGTGCAAGTGGATGAAGGATGCAATAAACAAAAGCAGTTGGGTTCGTTAAACTTTTAAGTATTGTATTTCATTTTTCTTTTTTTTTAAAGATGTTTCTTGTTTTTGCTACATCGGCGGTTATAATAAATATCTTAAATTATAAACTTTTAGCTTCGACGTCTCGTCGCGCAGGAATTACAATTGTTTCTCGTTATACAAGTGCAATAAAAGATAAGAATTATACTTTCATTTTAATTTTAGTATCCACTACTCAGTGCAGGCGACTGTGAAATGTCACCGGTAACTTTTTTTTTCTTTTTAATACGTTCGACTGAATTTTATGGATGAGATCGTTTATCTGGATACCTCGAATCTTCGATCTTCATTGCTCGACCTTACGTAAGTTTCTTTTTAACTGGTTTTAAAGGCTCATAACGACGTCTTGAATTGAAAAATGCCAAAGTGTTTTTTTTTTTTATTTAATTTATTATGTTGTTCCTTTCTGTCATTCGTTTTTTAACAAACAAATATAGCAAATGATTAGAAACAGTTTAAATGCTAGTAACGATGTATTGAACTAAAAGTTTTTTTTTTTTTTTTTGTTATTTAATTTATTATGACTGTTTTTTATTCGCAGTTTAACAAATAAATAGCAATGATTAAAACTAGTTACAGTTAAACGCTATTTTAAATCGACGCTGTAAATTCGCAGAAATAATTTTTCTTTTTCCCTTCAAAAGATATATGCAGATTGATTTTGGAATCTATCGTTACTTCTAAATATCTTTACAAGTAAAATAAATTGTAATGTTTAATACATAGAAGATTTTTACCATCGATAAATTCCAAATCTTTTAAAACATCCTGAAAATTATTCTCGCAGGTAGTTGTCGTTTAAAATTAATTAATTAAAAAAAAAAGAAGAAGAACAATTGTACTAACTTTAATTAATGTACATCGAAACTCATCGTAATACTTTGAAAAAAAAAAAAATAATAATAAAAAATAAAAAATAAAAATAAATCGACGAGCACTGCAATAATCGCAGACCTGCTAATTCCGATCGGTATATAAGTAAAATAATACACAGTCCGGCGAGCGCGTGGCTTGTCTTCGCGAAACACATAAACACGCACAATAAGGCCATACAAAGTTGAGGCGGCGCAAGCCGATCCGAGATTGCGCGGAAGGCCGTTGGACTGAGGTATCGTTCACCGAAGCTCCTTCTCTCCTCCCTCCCCTTCCTCTCCGTACTTGTACACTGTATCGCCCTTTTCCCTCCGCTGGACCCCTCCGCGGAGCGTTGATATCGAGGATCGCCCCCGCCGCTCGTGACTTACACATCCGATCGCCGATGTATATAGGAAGAGCTTCTGGCTCCGAGGTCGCGGGCACACGGTCGAACCTCCGAGACGCTCGTTGCGCAAAAGCCGCGCGAGGAAGAAATAAAGAACGTAGGGGGTCGGTGATAGTGGCGCAATCTAAGCGCAACGATAACGGCGATGATAAAAATAAAGACGAAAAACAAAAAAAAGAAACTATAGGAGCAAAGAAGAAAGAAGAGGATAAAAAAGCAGATTATTATTCTTCATAGATAGTCTTCAAATCTTCGAGAAAATAACGGCGACGAAGATGATCAAGAAGATACGGATGAAGGAGATTCTATTCTTCAATTCTTCAAGAAGAATCAATTCTTCAATTTATTAAGAAAATGACGAAGTAGGCGATCAAGAAGATACAGACGAAGAAGATTCAATTCTTCAATTCTTTAAGAAAATCATGACGAAGTAGGCGATCAAGGAAGAAGATACAGACGAAGAAGATTCAATTCTTCAATTCTTTAAAAAAAATCATGACGAAGTAGATACAGACGAAGAAGATTCAATTCTTCAATTCTTTAAGAAAATCGTGAAGAAGTAGGCGATCAAGAAGATACAGACGAAGAAGTTTCAATTCTTCAATTCTTTAAGAAAATCATGACGAAGTAGGCGATCAAGAAGATTCAATTCTTCAATTCCTTAACAAAACCATAATGAAGAAGATACAGATGAAGAAGAAAAGAAGAAGATGAAGAAGAAAACACTGATCGTAGATAGCGATTCTCGAGTTGGTCAGGCTGCGCGCGGTGGCAGCTGCGAGCGTTCGGTTGAATCGGGAGCGAAGCTGAAGCCGCGAGCTCGTTTTCCGGATTATAGAAGCACGGCGCGGTTGAAAGCGAAACCGACGACCCACTTCGTGCCGCACTCTCGTGGCTGTAAACACCTGTTCCGGGCGAGGCCCGCACTTGGTCCGGCTTGCGCGTGTCGATCGAGCACTACTACTTTATCGGTCGCATGCCCGTTGAAGTACACACACACAGCAAAGGTTCGCGTTCCGTCTACAGCATGAGGTAGACGAGCACCAGGGCCAGCAGGTTGGCCAGGGCGAGGCTGGTGTGGGAGGAGAAGGATCCAACGCCGGAGGTGATCTGCGGCAGGGTCGGCGCCCGGCCGTCTGGCAGGTACTGGTAGTTGTTGTAGCTGACTTTGGAGGCGATCGCCCGGAAGTTGGGCTCCTTGATCGCGATCGAGTCGTTGAGGAAGATGTGCAGCCGATTGGTGATGCACCAGATGGTGCCGTTGTTGTCGAAGGCGAACGAGGCGGGCCACTGCATCAGGTGGTGGTCCCTGGAGATGATCCTCTGGCCGGTGCCGAAGGAGGGGTTCTTGGAGTCCCAGAGGGAGACGGCGTCGTCGGCCAGGAGGCCGTAGTACATGACGCCGGTGCTGGACATGGTCATGCCGTCGGTCTGGGAGGGCTTCCTGCCGAGGACTCTCACATAAGAGTTGACGTTGGCGCGAAGAGTCTCGTTCTTCAGGACGCTGGTGGAGATGGAGTAGACCACGAAGGAGGACAGCGGCGAGTAGTAGAGGGTGCGGTTACCCTCGGTGCTGGCCGGTGACAGGGCCAGGCCGTGGATGTTGAAGGCCGGTGTGATGCGGACCAAGTCGATCCGGAAGCCGACGGCGTCGCTGGTGGCCATCGTCGAGTTGTGGCTCATCTTCCAGAAGGTGTTGTTCTGGAGGGAGAAGACGATGATGCCGGGTTTCTTCGCGTCGGCGTCGGAGATGTAGGCCACTCCGCCGTCCTCGTGCTCCAAAACGATGTCGTACAAGTAGGCCGTCTGGGGATCGGCAACGTCAGCGGGCAGGGGGATGCTCCTGAGCACTGCTCCGTTGTTCTCCAGGTCCAGGATGACCAGCCTGGGCGGACAATTGGACGGGACGCGAGAGTCCATCTCCCTGCCAGAGTCCAGCACCCACATTCTGCCATTAGGGTCTATCTCCACATTCTGGACGAACTGCAGGGCCCTGCAGTCCCCCACCTTCTGCATGTCCCAGTTGGGGAAGGGCTCGAGCACCGGCGCGGTCTCGCCGTTGGCGGGCTTGGCACTGATGGATCCCAAGGTCACGGGCACGCCGCTCTTCCAGCGGGGCACGGTGAGGTAGATCCGGTCCTTGTACACCTTGATGCCGGAGATGACGTTGTTCCGCTCGATGTAGTTCTCCTTGGCCTTGTTGTAGGCCTCCTCGGACGGCCAGGTGTAGTTTATGTAGTTCCATTGGAACTTCACGTGGAAGGGCTCGTGGGTCTGGCCGAGGGTGACCACCACCCCGAGCAGCAGTAGCAGGCTGACTTTGAGCATGTCGCGGTTTATCTCACACCGGCAGAATGAATGTAGGCGAGCGAGCAACGTCGGCTATTCTTAAACGGCCGGCCCCGGCGCAGCCAACTCGGTTACTCAACCGCGAGTGCTCGGAAAAGAGCCGCCGGTTCTCGGGTGGGGTGGAGATGGGATCTCGGTCTCGTTCGCTCTCTCTCGATGGGCCGCGCGCGCGCGAAGCCGTCGACTCTGCCGGTCGTGGGTGTGTGCGCTGGGCTGGTGTGTATATACCCCGATGCTCAGCGCGCCGCGTTTGCCAGTGCACTGAGGATGAGACGCGCCTGCCGCGAGGCTTCTCTCTCCCGGCTTATGCTCCCCACCAGGCGGAGTCGAGGCTCTGCCCTGCGCACGGTGGTTTTGCGCTCATCGTAGGCTGCTCGTTCTACTCTCCCCCTTTTGGTAGTAGACTCTCGCTTTCTCTCTTTCTTTCTCTCTCTCTCTCTCTCTCTCTCTCTCTCTCTCGCTCTCTCTGCCCCCCGTTTTGCCGGTATGGGCTTTGGTCTTCTTTCTCCACGTGCTCACCTCGAGCGCGGGCTCCTGGCCCTCGACGTTCTCGTGGGACGCGCGCGATCACGCTACCAGCTCTTTTGATAGCTGAATGGAACCGTTTTTTTTTACGGAGGGGGGTTGAATCGTGCGTGGATGTTTAGCTGCGTCTTCTGGTGCGGCCTAGCGAAGCTTCGAGATTTCGCTTTTTCGCATGGGAGGAGCGAATGTTGCGATTGTTCTTGTTTATACGATATTTATTTTTTATTTTACGGTTGTTTAGATAGTTTTGATCATCAATTTTTTTTAATTAAATTTTTTTTTTTATTGAAACGGACAATTGAAAGTTCGTTTTAAGAAAGGAAGTAAAAATTTATAAATATAATTATTCAAACATTTTTATTTTATATTTGTATCGATGTTTTTTTAGCGGACAATTTTGACTTACTTTTGTTGCACCACTGCGATTAAATGAAAAAAATTTTAGTAATTTTTTCGTAACTTCATAAAAATTAATTAAATACTGTAGTGTTTATTTCATTAATTTTTATATGTTTGCTTAATTATGCACATTATATATATATTTGTTATTTCATTTTTTGTTTAGCAATAAAATGCTACCGAAGCATTGGCAATAATACTCGCAATAAATAATTAATTAACATATTTTGTATTACAAGATCGAACCCACACGCATTTCTTGAAAAAATTGCCCATTCAATTTGAAAATGTAACATATACTTTTCATTATAGTCGTTACTCGTTCAGTCACACAAGGTAAATTTAAAAATAAAAGAAACAAAAGAAATACATTATCATTGCTTTGAAAAATGTGTCGCAATGTAGCGGCTAATTAACCGTTAGCAAAGACACACATTTTTCCTTGAAAATATACATATTTAGTTTTTCGTCCCGGCATAATGGTTCTTTTAAATATGGAACATGCATTTCCTACACTATTATCAATTATCTAAACTTTACGAGGGGAATAATAATTTTTTTTTCTTCTGGCCAAGATCCGTTTGTTTATCGATACGCGCGCGGCTTCTAAGTAATGAGATAACGCAAAGTGAAGAAATAATCGATGGCCAATCAATGCCGCATAAATAAAACTGATGCGCCGAGATGTTTGCGCAAAATTTTATCGCACCAAGAAAAAAAAATCGCATTTTACTCGAAAGAGCGCGATTTTTCGTGATGGATTCGTTCGCGTTTTCGCAGTCGCTATGTCTGTTGACTGTTGCTGGAAAATTTCAATTGCGCATGTGCGTATATATATATGTATATATTTCGCGATGCTGAGCGAACGCGCGCGTCGCAGATTAACTTTTATTATCGTCTGTACGAGTTAGCATTATTTTACATCGGGAGCGCACACATCTCGTGACATAAATTCTTACTTGCAAAAAAAAAAAAAAAAAAAAAACTGCGGCGAACAATAAACTACAGATGAAGAACCTTGTTTTTTTTTTTAATTATAATTATAAAGACGATCTTCACATTTGTTTGTCAATTTTCTTTTTACATATTATAGTAGTACGAATTGTTTTTTACTTGTAATCGCTTGGTTGGTGTTTAAATTTTAATGATGGGCTCATACTTAAATAATGCATTGAAGCGTTCTGTGTTATCTTTTAAATTTTGTTTAAAAACGTTGTGTTTTTGTTATAATTTTGAATGCATCTTATACGTGTTTTTTGTTGATTTACTTATTTAAATTCCTCGGTAAGAATCGTCACGTATCGCTGGAATTGTTGTTAATTATGCAATAATAATTGATAACTTATTCAAATACGTGGCAATCATATGAAATCAAGTATAAATATTTGAAAATTTTCGTGTTTGTAAACGTGTGATATATTCGAATTCCAAGCCGTATCTTATACATTTAATACGATTTATGTTTAAAATATCTTGGATCTTTGATACACAATCTTAACTGAAAATTTTGTATACAACACAATTTTATTTTCTGTAGTTATGATATATTGGCATTTCTGATAATTTTGTATTCAATTGTGCAGAATAATTATAAGAACTTATAGTTGTATATTTATAGAGTTATTATTATGCACAGCGATAAATAAAGATAATTTTTCATACAAACAATTTAATTTTACTTGATTGTATGTGTATAAGTGATGCTTGATTGTAAGTAATTAGAATGATAATTAAAAGTAGATTATGATAATTAGTTATGCAGACGCAATTAAAATATAAAATATAATTATACATAATTCTCTAGAATTAGGATCATTTTCCATGCATACACTTATACAGAATTATATAAATTTTTATTTTTACTTGGAAAGTATAATATTTCTAAATTTTTCATAACGGTATTATTAATTATTACATACATAAATACACTTTTACATTAATTTTATATAAGTATTAAAATTTTTCTGCATCTCATCTCCTTTCGAGCACAAAAAATTCCATCCTCATCTCAAAAACTCTCGCAAACTAAATGCTCAGCCAGCAAAACATTGCAGCAAAACCTCCAAGTGGAAATTCTCCTTAAACCAAGACGCGCATCTCGATTTCCCAGCCGACCCAGCGGCCTAAATTACGTCGTCCCCATGCGGTCCCCGACCCACCTCAGCGCTGTATAACGTACACCTAAGAAAAAAAAAAGGCCGAGGGAGATTCGCTTGCGATTCAGACATGCAAATGCGCCGGCAGAGGATGGCGAGGGGGGACGGGGGCTTTTCATCGCGCCGCCGGAGGGACGACCTTGGTGCCGGAGTGACGCCAGCGGGGATCAGCTGCTCGTGCGCCCGTCTAAGTATATTTCGAGCGAAAAAAACATCGCCCATGATGTTCCTTCGCGCGCGCATGTAACGCGCTCCGCCGAGTGACGTAATGTATACGCGCCGGGGGTTTACGCGCTATAATGAACGGCGCTACTAATAAGTGGACGTTGTGCCTGTAAGCGAGTACTTACGCGCGTAGTTGCGCTCTTTTTTCAATTTATTTTTCGACGAGAATGAGTCACGCACTGCTCGAAAGTGAATATTTCGCTTTTCTTCGGGTGGAAGGTTTGGAAGACAGTTTTTGGCAGCGATTCTGATTGTACGCGACTGCACTGAGAGAAAAATTTGGTAATTTTATAAGTAAATATTCACTTAAATAGTACTTGTTAAATATTTCTTTGAATCAATTAATTATTTTTTTTTTTGAAACTACTAAATTCATTGAGAAACAAATAAATTCATTTAGTTTTAAAGAAATATTTACTTGGTTTAAAGAAATATTTAACAAGTACTATTGAAATCAATATTTACTTAAAATTACCAAATTTTTTTTCAGTGTGGGAATCGAGATTTTGGATATTATTTGCGGGGAAACGCTAAGATATTTTTTGATATTTTCTTCATGATGAAACATCGTTTTATTTCATTATGATGGTGAAAATTAGTTTTTTTTTTGGCTGAAATTATATACAATTTTTAATGGAGTGAAAAATTTGGGCAATAATTGTTCTGTCATTATAATTTCTACGAAAAATTTGTCGTGAATTACAGGACTTGAAGCTTTTAATTTTAATTAAATAATTAATTTTCTACAGGTACTTAATTAATTAATAGTCTACAGTATACATTGTATAATAAAGTTTACAGTAGTGATGTTTCTGGGCGGTTTATTAATTTTTTTCCACTGTAAATTTCCACTAGTTTTGCAACTCTGTAAGGATTATTAAGCCCGTTTGATGCTAAATAAATATATAAGTAAATAAATATAGTAGAATTATAAAATCAAATTAGCCTACATTTACGTTTTAATTATAAGTAAAACGTAATAACTTTATAGAAGAGGTAATTTGTGATAATGGGTTATAAATATGCAACTTTAGAATAATTTGTCATAATGAATATGTAAAAAAAAAAATTCATTTACCGCATTAGTAAAAAATATTTATTATATACAGTCCTTGTAACCATAAGATATTGGTGGTCGTGACGTTTGAGGAAAGATAAAAAAGCTAAAAGAGCGCCATTTAGATTCGTGTACAGCCTTTTTTTAGACAATTCGACGACTTGTCGGTAATATTATGTTACGCGCAGAGTAATCTGATCCTCGGACTAACCTTTTTAATCAGATGTGCGTAATTTTATTTGCAGGAAGCGCATCGTTTATTATTCACAAGCAAATTTTCTTTCTGAAATAAATTACGTAAAACGAATTGATATTCGCAAAATTAATTCACAATGTAATCAAGCTATTATTCAGGATTATTAAAAATAAAATGAGGGTAAAATAAGGAGTACAAAAATAATGTAAACTTAATAGCTTACGGGTTTTTGTATATAAATTACATTTATGTAACGTCAGAAGTCTACATCTAATTTTTTTCGTGTAAAATATAAAATTATTTGATGTTAATTTATTAAAACTTTCTTTTTACACATTTAAGTATGCTTGTACTGAAAAGATCAGTGCTTCGCTTAAATGATACTTATACTTGTTAATAATAAAAAAAAAAAGAAAAATAATACAACTCATTCCGTATTCCGAAGAATAATCTTTTTATACAATTCGCATATAACACAAAGCGCCAAAACAATCGAAGCGATAAATCATTCTTTTCCCATCCATTGAATCCTTCAATGAAAAAGAAGAAAAAAAAACAGAACTACAGAAAAGGAGATGCGATGTTGAATTAGTACGCGCGTGACAACTGGACCTTGCGAAACTCGCCGACTCCTCGCGGAGTGACTCTGCCGAAAGAGGCGCGAAAATCTCGTCGCAGCGGTAAAAATAAGAAGAAGAAGAAGAAAAAGACACACGCCCGTCAAGGATCCATCTCTGCTCACTTGGGAAACGTACACCGAGGGTATGTACGGTGTGGATGTAAGTAGGAACTCGCGTCGTGTGCACGCGGATTTTTTTTTTTTTTTTTTAAAGTCGCGAGCCTCGCCGTTGCGCAAGTCTCATTGTCCCGGCGCCGAGGTTGGGAAACATTTGCCGGCCTGGGAGAATTCGCCTTATCACTTTTACGCACAGGAGGCTGCCTGTGTGTATGAGAAGCGTTTGTTTCTTTTTTTTTTTATCATTGTCGCTGATTTAAGGCGTCGGCGATTGGGTAAGATTCAGGGATTCGGTGAGTCTACAGGTTTGCGCAGTTGTGGCTTGAAGGAAGTCGATGATTTCTTAAGGCGAGTGAAAAAATTTTGCCTAAAGAATATTTCGTTAATATCGAAAAAAAAGGTATTACCATTTGTCAACGTGAATTGAATTTTTTGTGTAAAGCTTTTGCGTACTGAAAAAAGTATTGTGATTTTAACGAAATTGAAATAATATATAGTTTCAAAGAAATGTTTAGATATTATACTTTACTTTAATAATTAATCTTTGAGGAAATATTTTGTTTTTGCAGTATTTTATTAATGTTTTAAATTTACAGCGATGAATTGCACAGTTTTTAAAGTAATATATTTAATTTAGAAGAAATTGTAGTAGTGTGTATTCCATGTAAAAATTTGGTGGGTTTGTAGAATATATGATATTGTACATCTTTATTTATTAATTTATTTATTTGACATCAGATGCATGAATTTTTTTCAATTTTTAAAAATATTTCTTTAAACGCTTTTGCATGGAGGTGTGCAGGATCATTTCTGAAATTTGTAATTGAAATTTATTGGGGAACTCCTCGATTTACATACATACAAGAAGTTTTGGAAATGATGATTTATGTAATGTTTTACATACGATGTTTTGACTCGTTAAGGTATTGTATTATGCGCCGTTCTCGAGTTTATTTTAATTTAAAAATACTTTTCTCGTTTTTCTGCTGAAATTGCCGGGTTCCCTGGAAATGGTGATTGATGTGATTTTATTAAGACGACGAGACTGCTGAATTACCAAACTATTAGGAATTCAAAGAAGCTCATCCGAAGAGGAGAAACATTTGTAACAAGTGAAACGAGATATTTGAAATACTAAATTATTTGAGATACTAAATTATTACTTACACGTACAACGAGGGATGGAAAAAAATTTTGCTGATCAGGTCGGTTCGTGTAGGATCTTCAAAATAGAGATGACTGATTTTTATTTAAAAAAAAAGGATGGTCTCATAAAAATACTAGATGTGCACTTTATGATGTTAACGACTCTGTCTCAATTTAATTTGAATCGATGAATTTGACGTTGCTCTGCAAATAATTTATGATATGATTAATATTAAAAATCTCGTCTCGATATATTGACAGCGGAAAAATTATAATCGATGGTCTTAATCGGAAATTTTAAAATAGAATGTATTAATGCGTGTAACAAAGAGATAAATCCTTGAAAAATAAAAAATTTCCGTTTTGATCTTTATCTCGATTTTGAGTGATGATATCTATGACCGTATGGCGCAAGTATGGAAATAATTTTAGATTCAATTATTAATTAGATTCTCATAATGAAATTTCCATTTAATATTAATTCTAATACTTATATACTTTCAAACGAAGACTATTTATTAAAACAATATGAATTATTCTGAGAATTTTAAATTAAAACAGAAGTAACTTTATCAGTTTGATGAATCTGAAAACGCATTTTTTTTTAATGAAAATTGTTTTTAAAAAAAAAGCCAAGTTTCAACCATACTTCAACAGTACAGTACAACTGTGAAAAGGATGGCAAAAGTAATTGTAAAAAATTTTCATCTCATAAACGTATATTATAAAATCAACGTGTATTGATAAGAATTAGAGAGATTTTTTGCTTCTCAGATTAAAACACTTGACCTTTATAAATAAATTGTTGTTTGCCAGGCAAAATACATACAAAATAATGGAAAAAAGTATAGTTATCTTAATTCATATATAATTCATGACTCATTCTTATGACGTCTTAACTCCAAAGTTTACGATAAAAGATAAACAAATTTTAATCGTGTTACAGATGCATTGCATCAGTTTATTATATATAACTGCAGTACGATACCTTATAAAGTTGAAGTCACAAAATCGCATAAAAACAGTAAGAACCACTATAAAAAATCAGCAGAAGTTTCTTGTGGATATTTCGGGACACAAATTTTTTCAGATTTTTTAAATAAATTTCTTTGATTATTAAATCAGTTAGAATAGCTTTTTGCACAATTGCTGTTATAAACCGAACATTGAAGCTTCTATCCTTATGGCTTCGATTAATTCTAGCCGTAAAAATCGACTCCACACAGAGAAAAATTTGGTAATTTCAAGTAATTATTTACTTCAATAGTACTTGTTAAATATAATATTTAATAATAAATATTTCTTTGAATCAAGTAATTATTTTTTTGAAACTGCAAAATTTATTTAGAAACAAATAAATTCATTTAGTTTTAAAGAATTATTTAGTTGATTCAAAGAAATATTTAACAAGTACTATTGAAATAAATAATTACTTAAAATTACCAAATTTTTTTTTCAGTGCATTATTAAACTTAGAGAAACGTTCTTCAGAAATAGACTATAGACTGACTGATATTCAGAAAAAAATTACTATACTTCATAATAAAATTTACTGTACGTATATGTACGAAAATCTACAATACTGTTCTGCTTACTATTTAATTTTCCCTTATTTAAGTAGTTTCTCACTAATTCAACATAAGAAAGTTACTATAATATAATAAAGTATATGGTATCCCTATATATGATCATTTTCCCAGATAGTATATATGTATATATTAATTTTTATGACAACATTCCTCCCAGTGCACTCAACGCAGAGATCCAGTACAACGTACACTTCTCTGAGGATAATTTACAATCCAAAACAAAGGAGACACCACCTGCCAAGCGCGAAAACCCAGTGCACCGGGTGCGTCCTCGGGGCCGCACGCAGCAGCAGTCGTGCGGCGTCGTGCAATTTAATTGCACAACAATTCTCGCGAGCGAGAAAACAGAGCCGCGGAAAAAATCGAGACGCGCGTGGGCACATAGTCTCTCCTCCCTTCCTCTCTCTCTCTCTCTCTCTCTCTCTCTCTCTCTCTCTCTCTCTCTCTCTCTCTTTATCTCTCTCTTTCTCTCGACTGTATAAGAGACTGTGTCGAGAGGGAGAGAAAAAGAAAGAGAGAAAGAGAGAATGAGAGAAAGAGAAAAGAGAGAGAGAGAGAGTCGAGTGAGTTGCAGATTGCGTAATACCGCGAGCCTCGCCTTTAGGGCGATTTCGCGGCGCTTCCTCGCGGGAGGCACGAGCGCGCAGTTGAATGGCAACTATCGCCGTGATACTCTTGGACGGCATTCAGGAATCCGCATGGACGAGCTGCATTCGAGATGCACGTGGGGAGTTCGCTGCTCTGATGAGAATTCTGTTGTTTTTTTTTTTCGGCACCATTCCGAGGAGTATGGGATCTTTTTTTTATTGGATAAATTATAGAAAAGTAGAATGTGTTTGAAGCTCTTAATTAATTCTTTTTTTTTTTTTGTTAAATGCATTATTTTCATTGCGGAGTTGATGAAAATATTTTTATTTCTAGTGTGCACCATTTACCACGTTAAAACCTAGTAAATTTCTGGTAAAGGTTGCTCTTTTTTTTCTCAGAGTGTAAGTACGATAAGTTTCTTCTAAGTGGTTATAGAAAATTTGAAAACATTATGGTTTGTCTATGTTTATTTTATTTAAATAAATACAAAGTTTTTGATCGTTAAGAGAAATATTCAGTTCATATAGACATGGTTTGAATTTTGATTTACTTTGTTATTGAACGAAGAAGGGAAATGATTAAGAAAACATTTGACAAAGATATACAAATTATTTATGATATGAATGCTGGTAAAATATATAGAAATACTTAAAAAAAATCATTGAAAATTAATAAATATTCTACGGGAGTTCAACCATATTACCATAAAACAAATTATTGCCTTTTTGAGTTGATTTTATTTTCAATTCGTAAAAATGGTGCCGTAAAAATTAATAAAGAATTAATGAATACAAATTAATATTTCCCGAAATGTATGTACGATACACATTAACAGAGATAAAATGTTGCACGTCTCTTATCGGATATAATGACGAAACAGCCAAAAGGAGAAAAAAAAGAAAAATGGTGATGACCTCATCTTCACGGAGAGTACCACTTGTGCATACTAATATCAATTAACAATGATACGTCGCGTGATCGAGTAAACATCCAAGTGCGTAAAAATTTGGGTTGAGTTTACAAAGACGTAAGTCGTAACCAACCTTCGTGACTACTTTTCATTAAATTTTTGCATAAATTATTATCTTTTTGACTTTAACTATACAATTCAAAGTTAAGCACGCCACTATTATTTCTAAATAGAAACTAGAAATAGACTAAAATTTCATAATATAGAACACAGCAAATAAATTTACAGAAAAATTCACCCCGTTTTTAAAAAAAAAAATATCAAGGCTTTGCAACTAATATTGGCTCCGTTTCGCACTTTGCTCGCATTCTGCAAGAAATAACCATCACCAATCTGCAAATTAAAAAAAAAATTAGAAATTCAATCACGCGACTATAAAGCTCAACGGTAAAAACAGATTTTACGATCTTTGGCTCTAATTTGATAACGAAAAAAAAAATAAATAAATAATTTTCTAGCAGTAAAACGCGTCGACGCTTGTCACTCTGTATCAGTCCGCCTTTACAGCTCTCCACGATCGGAGCACAATTGCGGTAAACAAAATTACATTTCCTTTACTTTCAGCCTCTACATTTCCATCGTCGGAGTTCACAAAACGAACGCAAATCACTCCTCCGGCCTCGACGATTTCGCCGCAACGCGGAAGCTCGCTTCGACCCCATAAAAAGTCGAGAAAAACTGTAAATTAGCCGCAATTATCGATTTACCGTATCGGCTCAGCCGAGCACTACATAAATCATACCCCGATCCACGAAGATCAATGTCGACTCTCGATTGTATGCAAAGCGTTTTTCCAATCTCAACGAAAATTTTTTTATCTCTGCCGCTACAAGTCCAAACGAATTATTCACTGGGAGAGGAAAGGGGCAAGTGGTGGGGGGTGGGGGGCAGAAAAAAAAATTAGAGCGACGCTAAAAGAGTGTCACTGTTGTGTACAGTGTAGGCAAGGCAATCGAGCCTCGGCTCGTTTAGCGCGTTAAGGAAATCCGAAAGGTCGCCAATTTTCATTTTCACGCCGGCATTTCCACTGTCTACGTGAACTGGAGTAATTGATGCGGCCTTGGCTGATTATTTACTCGCGGCGAGCGAGCTGGCGGTCCCTCGACTGCTTTTGACGAATCGACACCAATTCTCGCGATGTTTCTTTTACGGATCGTTGGGTCTCTTAAATCACGGGGAAATGCGCTGGTTTACTTGGCCACTTTGGTATAAAATGGAGAAAATTGCGAGCTATTCTTGTTTTTTTTTGCGGCTTTACGGCGGTTTTACTTTGAAGAATCAGAGTTGGGTGTGTATTAAGGAGTAATAAGGGGCGATTTCACTTTAAGAAAGATGATAGCTTTTATGTGCGAGAAAAAATGTTTTGTTATGGAAAGTTACTACTAGTTTTTACTCTAGGAAAAACTGGACAAAAATACAAAAAATTAGTGAAGATTTTTTGTACACAAAAAAAAATATAACTAAATATGCTAAATTTAACAAAACATTTCTTTAAAGATTTATTGGTTGAAATTACTCATTTTTTTTTTCAATTGTAGGAATTGAAAAAAATAGTATACTGTAAAGGATGAGCAATTCAAATAAATTAATTATTAATGAAAATTATTATCGTACTATCTGTGAGGAATAAAAATTTATCTAATTTGCTTCATACTTTTTAACGTACGTAATATTGAATTGTTATTGAAATTTCATTGTAATGTTTAAAATATTTTAATTGCTTTCAATTTTTTTTTTTAAAGGAATATGAATCATTTTTCGCAAGTGTACGTGAACGTCGGGCATTCGGGTTTAGCAAGCAGCGATAAAAGAAATACAAATTTCTGCCACTTATATAACTAAGATAAAAAACAACGATATACGTACGCTCGTGCTTTATCTCAAAAAATAGCTTTCAAATTGCAAGGATATGGTTTATCCTGCGATAAAATTTGTTTTCAAACATTTCGCACTATTTATGAGCCATTTGTAAAAAACGTTTTTTTTTTTTATTTTTAATTAAGAAGAAGACGTAATTGGACATAAGAATAGTTTAAACTTCACCTTGTGGTATTGAATTATATAAATAAAATCAGTAAATCAATATTGTCTTTTATATGCAATATTTTGACACTACTCACATGTCCCATTAACAGTTAATAAAAATTAATAAAATATGAATAAAAAATGTTACATAATATTTCAACAATTTTTTAAAATTAATTTTTCATTCACCTAAACTATAAAAGGTAGGTTACATTAACTGCCAATAAATTTTTCCTTTTCAATCATCACCGTAACATTTCATATCAATCAATAAAAAATTACACAACCCACGAACAAAACAATTCACCACAAAGAACAAATTATTTATGCATTCCACAACAAGTATTATAACATACATAGACGCTAACAAAACTCTAAGAAAAAAAAAATACTTCAATCCCCTCGATCAATCGCAACTGCACTCAATGATAAACGAATGAAAAATGCATTTATCAAAATATAGATCCTGCATTTTTCCATCAAGAAGCCTCGAGCCCCGCGGCGCAGGCGTGAAAAATCGAATTGACGGGTATCCCATCGGCGGTGGACCGAAGAAGTCATTGAAGACTATACCGTCGGTATCTACACGCGATGCGCATGAGACGACCTCGAACAACAATAATAACGTCCTCCCACGCGTCCCGGTACATTCCCGCGCGTCTCTAATTTTTTTTTTTACTCTTTTCCCAAAGCTCGCGCGCTCCCATGAAATATTAATCGGTCGGCGGGCGAGAGACCCTTCCGGACGCGCGGAATAGAATTTCTATTTCCAAGACTGGCGGGGTATAGAGGCTGGTGACTCGTTTTTTTTTTTTTATTATGAATGAACGACTCTGCGACGCTGAATCCACGAGGCAGGTTTACTTTTGAAGACGATACGTTGTTTTTAAAAGAAGATGTTGGACTTGAGATGAAAATATCGATTTTTCGATTTGGATATACAATTTAATAATGGTGAAGAATGATTTAAGTCGCTCAACTGAACTCATTCTTCAAGCGTATTTTTGTAATTATGTTATAGTCGTTCTTTTCATATTCAATCATTGGAAAATGTTATTCAACTGTAAGTTATCTATTTATAATTAATAAATACATTTTTTTATCGTCGGTTTTACTCGCATTAAACTTTTAATGTTATAATAATTTATTACTCGAATTATTAGCATTGCTATCTCAGAAATAATCATTCACTGCCATTTAAATTAGAAATTCGGTGCACTTTTACTTTTACTTGTGAAAAATATCTTACAATCTTACAATTACATATTAAGTTTACGATAAAAGTATATACCGTGAAAAGAGAAAATAAAACATTTCTCGAAGATTAAAAATTGCAGTCGTGAATTTTTAAAATGCACTATGGGGTCAGCATAGACAAGTCAAGCAATGAAAATGCAGAATATTCCACATGGGCTTCAAAGCATTCAATCGTTAATACAAAGTCAGTTTTTAAGATCAATAAATTCTCTTTAACTATTTGTTTCTGACTTTGTTGAGTAATTAAAGATATTTTCTACAGCTATATTTTATAAGTACGAACATGTAATTGATCGTAAATATTTAAAAATGAAAAAATATTTTTCCTTTCCTAGCATTATACACTATAATAAACAAATCTAAATAGAAAAAAAGTTGTTTTATGGTATTATGAATAAAATCCGATTCTTGATACACAGTCAATAGAATTATTTACATTTTATATTTTTAAACTATTACTTCGGATCATCTTAATGATTGAAGAGAGAAAAATAAACTGTCCTTATATATTAATGAAGGTTTTGCATACCCTACAGTTTGCATTAATAATTCTAAATAAAATAACGAAATAATTTTTTTAATTAAATAATTCAATATTTTTTCATTAAAATTACTCACTATACCTACATATTACTATTTTGAAAAATTAATATTAAACGAAAACCCAAATTATGAACGTAAAATTATTCATTTTATTTAATTTTTTAATTCTCCTTCTTTTTGCAAGGAAATGGGACGAAAGATAAAATTTCGGGAGAATCGATGTCACGGGGCCAAGGTGCGACCGACGCGTTACTCGCGTTATTATGACACGCTTCATTAAACAATGCCCGCCGTTAATAAGCGTTAATTAAGCGCTGCGATCGCCGACGCGGAACGGCGAGAGCGCATCCCGCGCGTGCTTTTTTTTTTTACGACACTCGGAGATTCGATGCAGCTTTGTGTAAACTCGGTTTTCGCGCTGACGCATCGTTCCATGAAAATTTCGCGATTCCCGGTAAGAAAGTCATCGTGATCTTCTCGCCGGGGCGCTGCAATTGAGCGCGAGAATAATGACGATTATTAACTTATCAGTTGGGCGATTGTTGCGACGTCGGAACGAGCGTCGTGATAGTCGGATGCGTGAGATGACGGTAATGCGAGATGAGTATTCATTAAAGAAAAAAAAAGGGAAGTTATGCAATTATATTTAAATTCTCGTGGAGAAATGTTCGCCGGAGATTGCGCTGATTAAAACGTTATTCTATTTTTTTTCTTGTTTTTTTTTTTTTTGTATGTTTATTTTTTTTTCATACATAGAGATAGCGCTGCTCGAGCACAGTTAATTATTCTGCTTGCGCGATTAATAAGGAGTTGAAGTGGAACAAATTATCTTGTTGCAAGTAAAACGCTTTTTCTTGTTGATAATACGATGATATTGCTGTTTTGCTGTAAGTATTAGTGCGTCATTGTATCATTATTAAGAAAAAATTGATTTACTGTAACAAAAATTAATTTTGGATTAATTACAGTAATTTATAGTACAACCTATATATAATGTCTTCACATTAAAATTATTAATTAAATTTCATAATTTTTTTGCTTTAAAAAAAAAAAACCTTTAACAATTATAGATATTGCTTACATCATTATTTATCATTGCTTCAAAATTTCCTACGATTTAATTTCTCAAATTTCATCTCAGTTAGCAGTTATTCTACCCTGATTTTTTTTAAAGCAATTACTCAATGATTAAATTTGCACATATGGTGACCGGCTGCAGTTTTCTCGTATTGTCGATCATGCCTTTTGTACGCTTTTAAATCTTCTTGAACCCTCGGTGACGGAGTCGTTTTTTATGTGAACATTATCCTACGAATGAAAATTCTTGCTCGAGGCTTTTTTATTAACACTGCAAATATGCATACATATATTTTTCAACGAACAAATTATTTTCTTATATACTACCTAGAATTTTATTTTATGTCTAAATACTTGATAAAAAAAGTTGAAAATAAAAAAATACTGCATCGTCTTCATTGAAGCTATACAATTATAATTCATAAAATACTTTCTTTTAATTACAGTAATTTCTTCCAATTCTAATTTTAAAATACGTAGATGCACATAAACTTTCTAAATATTATAAAGTAACTTATTTATTTTAACAATTTGTACGCCCTCAATCTGATCTTTATTGATCTTTACTGATTAATACAATGAATTATACATTAATGTTTAATGCAACTGCGAGTAATTCGATTCAGTCACATTCAAAACACTACTTAAATACAACAGCACACATTTCTGAGCAACAAAATGACAAAGTAACCTTCGATCTTAGTTCATTAGCCTATTGGAGGTCCAATCGATCCGAAGAACCGAAGAAAATCAGCGCAGCGCACTTATCGAGCAGCGGCGAGCGAAAGTCACGGCGAAGGCACGTCGTGAGTATAATAACTCGTCGCTGAAGCGCAAGTCAAACGAGCTCAATGGGCCGGAAGACAATGACTGAGGCGCGATTTTTTTCTCGTCGCCGAACAATCGGAGCCGCGGCCGATCGGCCCTGGTAATCGTTTTCCGCGCGAGGCGCAAATGTCAATGCCGCGATTCTCATGCGCGAGTAATTGCCGCATCTCGCCTTGGGAGTGCCTTTTTTTTGCCTCCCGCGATTACCATCGGGAGCTGCTCGATTTACTTTTTTTTTGTATAATGCCTCGATTGGTGTTATCGATAGCGGTTTTGTATTTTGTAATGTGCGCAGTAGGATAAGGTGAATGTCGGTTACTGTAGAGATGATTTATGTAAAACCATTGTTAAAAAAAAAAGTAGAAATGTAGATTTTTATTACGCCTTGGATGTTGATAATCGAATCGTATGTTTATTCTCAAAGTTCGTTTGGTATACTAATGGAATCATTAATATGAATTTTATGATTATGCAAGACTTTATCGATATTTATCGTTTTTTTTATACTTTTCTCTTATAACAAATCATTTTAGTACTCTGGGTCAATCTAAAATAGCGATTAGGTATAAAATTATTTTTAAACGAAGAAATGAGTATTTTTCGATCTGCAGTAATAATATCTACGTATACGTAAATATTTCTTTGAATAAAGTAATTATTTTTTTGAATTTACTAAATTTTTTTAGAAACAAATAAATTCATTTAGTTTTAAAGAAATATTTGACAAGTACTATTGAAGTAAATATTTACTTAAAATTACCAAATTTTTTCTTCAGTGTATAGATATATACATTACCAGAGAGTACTATAAATTATAATACATCAAACTATACAAACATCAATTCATTTGAAAAAGCCATTTAATTCACGCTCATGAAAACTGTGCCGTAACGACATCCATAGACCTGCAACCGACCCTTTCATCGAATACCAGGTCATACCCTCGCTAAAACAAGCCAACTGCACATGAAATACTAGTCCTTCGTGTGTACATCCCTCGTAGAGCAAATGTCTACTCGGCTATATCCGATTCGTTGGCCACGCTTCGAAAAAAAAAAGAGAGAGAGAGCGTCGAATCGTTTTTCAAACATCGCCAAATCGACGAGACGGGACGATAAGCCAAAAGCCGCGCGGCGGGCGATCGGTCCCGGTGGCAATTTTCTGACGGTTTTATACGCGGGCCTCTTATCGATTCTCAGCCATTATCCAGCGACAATGACTCCGACCATCTGCCTTCGGTCCCCCCCTTTTGCCAATGTGGATGTACGTACGTATGTGTGAGGGTATAAGTCGCTGTAACGAGTGTCTAACGATGAAAAAAATAAAGATTCAATTATTCAAGCGGCGATCATGCGGAAGTGCTGTTTAAATCAATGAAGCTGGACTTTGTAGGTTTGTTTTTTTTGAGGAGATCAAAGACGGAGGGTTTGAGTAAGTATATACGTATATATTATACTTATATACTTCGAAATACCCAGTACAGTGATCTGATTCATGGAGTTTTTTTTTTTTTTAATTTATTCTGCTACAATTTCTTTTTTTCTGACAATAAATTATTTGTTCGGATGATATAAGTAAAAATGATGATATGATGAATTAATTTGGTATTTTAAATAGGTCGGCGTTACACAACGTATTACGTTTTCTTTTAATTAATGCAGAAATACATAATAAAAAGAGATCCAGTCTTCATACATTATTTATAAACATCCTGAGTTTTATTACTTCCTTGTTAAGAATTTTGAAGAGTTATCGATGCTGTCATTAATAATAGATTACATATGAGCAGTGACTGAATAATTGCTTTACTGATTGTTAATGTTATTGCAAAAATCGAGATACAAAGGAATTGTTTATTAATTTATACAATTCTTTTTAAAATGGCAAATAAGGTACTCTATTTGAAATTCTTACCGCAATGTCATTCGTTGATTGTTGTATAACATAATTGAGAGGACACGAGAGAATAACCGATGATCGTCAGATTAAAAATTAAAAAAAATTAAAAGATCAAAAACAGAAAAAAAAATTTTACTAATCAATTCTTTGAGGTGCTGCTGTGTACACTGGAATATATTTATATTTTACGGAATCTATTAAAAATATAGCATACGTGACAATTTTTTTTCTCGCAGGAAAAAAAATCAGTTCTGAAACGAGGTATTGATACTCCTATAAGAAAATATATTATAGATTTGTATTTACCACCAATAGTTGTGCAATGAGAATTTTATTTAACACTGATAAACAGCAAGAAAATAGATAATGGATTTAAAAATAATGATTTAACGTTAAATATTTTCTCTATAGTTTGATGAAGATCGACCTTGTCTTTGAGTCAAGAATGTGGGGGATCAGCGAGCCTCAGATACCCTCCTGAAGATAAATAGATGTTTATTTAGTCTGTAAGACGAGACTGCGTGGTAATAAAATATATTTAACAAAGTTTCGAACGAGGTCAAGTATTAATTTGTAGTTTAGTAAGATTGGATGGATTTTTCTTGTTCTTCGTGAACATTATTTATTTAACATACGAAAGTTCAGTTTCATAGAAGAAAATCTGATTAATTATAAGTAATCGCGATTTTCTTCTAAATAAATTTTATAATTGATTGATGCTATAATGCACCGGAAATTCATACGGCCTGTAAAGTTGTTTATAAATAAATTTTTATATTCATTATACCAACAGAAAAAATGTGTCCTTCCACGAAATTTTGCATAATTTTTATTTACGTACTAATATTTAGTTGCGACAAAACGTATACAACTTATATTAACTTAATTATATTAACACCAAATTAAAAATTAAACATTGCAAAAAATATCATATATAATATATCAAATGCAGATAAAAATTGAACATTTTAAGAAGGGTATGATTATTTTTGCATACTAATGATTAAGAAGAGAATTCTTATTTATGTTTTGTTAAAAAAAATTAATAGTCGTACAAAACGCAGTATAAATATTCTAATTGTAGTATAAACTGATCTAGAAATTATTGTAGAGGTGAAACGAATCTACTATTAGCTTTTGATTTGAGTGGTTATGACGTGGTCTCGTAATTAGTAGACCTTCTCTGTCTGATATGCGGTTTCATCACGTCATGCAGATCATATGAGATCAGGTTAATTACTCCCTATTTTCTATCAATACTATATCATTTAGTGCAATTGTTCTGTGCTTGAATATCCCGCATTGGATCATTCAAAGTATCATTCAAAAGAAACAAGCAACGGGACGAACTTGTATAATTCTTAAATATATCGACAAATTTATATTTATACTTATTTTTAGAGTTATTTTTATATCTGAAAATGTTTTTCTATATATTAGTTTTATAATAAAAAATCGAATGTATACATTATTCTAAATCGAAATAAATTTTTCAAGATACCATTGCAATTTAATTACGGACTATCCACATGGGTATTTTTACAAGAATGTTTAAGAACAATTCCTACTGTGAAATAATACAATAATGTGCAAAGCAGAATTTATCGTCTATCTATCTGAGAAAAAAATTATAATGACGTGTTATGTGTAAAATTTCTCATAGGATTCGTATAACGTACAAACGTATTCGTAATATATGTTATGTTTTTTCGTCTGATTCTGTGTGTTAAAATTAACATATCTCGTGTGTTAAATTAACATACACGAAATATGTTGCTAAAAACTGTGCGTTACTTTTTTTATTAACACACAAGCTTGTGTTAATTGTAAAATATATCATTTAATGTCGTGTAAATGACAGAAAATAAGATTGGCATGCAAATAAGTAGTGCATGCGCAATAATAATTCTTTACGCACATTTCTTGCGCGTTGAATTAATAATAATACACAGCTTAAACCATTATAACTATACTGCAGCAGACAATTAAGACCGTAATTCAATGTTGTTCCCTTTGATCGAGCAATTTAAATAAACTACACTATAAAATCTACCACTATATAAAAAAATCATTCAAATCAAATGATCCATTAAAAAATCAAACTCTCGTTACAAAAATCCCTTTATACATGCACTCACCCGCACCGCGCGCAGCCTACTCTCAAAGTGCACATATAACGCATCGCTAACGATCAGCGCGAAGCGAGTCGGCACCACGTGATCCGCGCATTAAAGGCGAACGGGGTCGCGGTGCAACAACCCTCCCTGGGCGGATCGGCCATAAACAGTGGTTCATCCCCAGGCGTGTAAAGCGCCTCCGCACCCCCGCCGCACTGCACTCTATATATGTATAGGCTCGAAATAGCCCTCAGCGCTTGGGCCGGGCCCTTCTTTTCCTCGCGGCGGAAGGAAGGGCTCGCTCGCGTTTTACTCCTCTTTTCTCTCCTTTCACGCGGCGGCCGGGCCCTCTTTTTTATTTCCCTGCGCCGCGATCAGCCTTTGACGCTGCGCGATCGATTGTTCGGTGGAAATTGGATGGATGGGCGCTGCGTGAATGCCCATCGGCGATGGGATTACCACTTTTTCTTCTTTCTTTCTTTTTTTTTTTCAACGCGATTTATCTTGGGTTAAGGGAGAAAGAGTTGAATGGGACCGCGAAGGCGCAGAGGTTTGTAGAAATTAATTTTGAAGGACGACTTCTGGATTGGGTTTTAAGGGGATGTGAAACCCACTTTTAGGGATTATTTATTATTTAAAAATGAAAATCGTTTTTCAAAATTCGGTCAATGCCCTCCATAAGTGTGTAAGGAAATTGTAAAAAATTTTTCATTCATAGAGAAGTTTGCGAAATTATTTGAAAAATTTTCAAACAATTTCCTGAAGCCATTTGTAAATGTAATTGGCAGTACATTGGCCGAATTTCGAAAACTACGATTTTGATTTTTAATAATAAATAAAATACTCATGCCGATAATGCAGATTCCTACAGGAGGGTTTGACATCCTTTAACGGATTTTTTCTTTTTTTCGTGAGTTAGGTCGAGCGAATCAGGGGTTTTAGCGATTTAGTGATGATCTGTATCTGTGATGTGAGTATACGCTATTTTTTTTTTATTTACAAGTGAAGACAAACGTTGAAAATGAAAATTTTAAGATAAAGTTTTTTATCGAGACAGCAAACGCGTCGTCGCGGCAAATGCAATGAGCGAACTTTATAGAAGCGGACCATAGAATACGAAGCACTGGTTACTCTTGGCATTGTAAAAAGTTTAAAATAAAGCAGAACAAACAGAAAAAAGAAAAAAACGGGAGGTAAATGAGTTTATGTTTGTGATGCGTCAGTAAAAGAGCAAAGGTCGAGGACATTAAATGCGCACGGCTTCCGCAACACCTGACGTGATTTGCTGAGCGAAGCTTTTCCATCCTATTGAAAAGCTCTATGATTGTCAAGTGATACATAGTTTGGCCATTTTAGGTCTTGATCTGATGAGAGCAATTACCCATCGCCGCTTAATGCTCGATCCATGATAAATTTTATTTGCAATCAATAATAATTGCTTTGTGTTTCGTGGCTAAAGTTATTTATATTTTAAAAACATATTATTCTTGATCAACATATTGAATGTAAAAGTGATTATTGTGACAACCGTGGCAAAATGTAATTAATTATCGCGTATGTAAATACTGTAATTAATTAATGTACTAATATTATGAATTATGCTAATATTATGTACTAACTAAGTAATTACTCATTAATTATAAATTGATTCATAAATGTGCCATCGTTCGAATGCAACAAATTCATTATTAATTCATGAAGGACCTTACACATTTGTGGGAAAATAAGAGCTTTTATAAGGTTGGCATATGAAAACATTTTTAAATTACTAATTTTGTTAGCGATCAGAGGAAGTAATTTGTAATGGTAAAAACAATAGTTTTTCTAGACATTTTTTAATATTTATCAAATGACTTTGAAAAATGTTTGCTTGGATGTGTGAAGATGATAAAAAATCTCTAAAATTTCTCTCCTGGAGAAAGTAAAATCATTTTCAACACTTTGTGCGCAAATTATAATTTTTCACACGCCTTTTTAAAATCGCCACGTGTGTCGTGTTTTGCATAGGTTGCATTGAAAAATAAAACTGATTACAAAAATTTGAATCTAATCTAAGCTGAATGTCGCGACATTCTGACGTGGAGCTTACATCAGAAGGTTATTAAATTTACAATCTACTCAAAAAGAATAGTACACTGAAAAAAAGGTCAGTAATCACAACTGACGGTTAGTTGTTTCAACTAAAATTTGGTTGAAAAAAATAAATTTTGGTTGAATCAAGTAAATATTAGTTTAAAACAAATAACAGTTAATTATGATTACTAAACATTTTTCTCATTGTATGCGCTTCTGTATTTAATGTTGCCAAACTAAATTAAATTCTTAAAAAATTCTTACTATTACGAGCTATAAATTCCAGAAGGTATTCGATAAAATATTTGTAAATGATGTAACGGCGGGTTAGTTAGCATGATAATTTAAACAGCGTCTCCGCATACGAAAACAATCCGAGGTCTCAGTTTGTCGGTCACTTGTCGATGCATTTGTTTATGTTAATGTAACATTTATGCTTTATAACATCATGAAGACAGCTCCAGTTGTGCTCGAGTGACCAACAGTGTCGACTCGGTCTTCATGAAGAAATAATCTCATAACTAGACTCTAACTGTCGTATACGAAAAAAAACCAAGATGGGCCTATTTACGCCACGAGTACATCCAGCTATGGTGAAAACCATAAAGGAAGTACTCGAGCAGCTTGAACTAAACGTCGATGAGTATACAAAGTGTAAAAGGCCACAAACGCCGGTTCAAAGCTTTTACGCAGGCAAGTCCATTCTTTTGACCGGTTGCACAGGTTTTTTGGGTATTTGCATTGTCGAGAAGTTATTGAGGGATTGTTCAGACATAAAGGCGTTGTATCTGCTTGCTAGACCGAGTAGAAGAGATACGCTCGAAAATAGAATGAAAAAATATTTCAACAACCCTGTAAGTAATTTACTTTATTATTATTAATATTATTAAAATATGGTAAAAGCGATGTTATACGGGAACTCGGGGCATAGTGGGCCTTCGGGACATAGTGGGTCACCCCATTAAATATGTTGCATTTGCTGTGAAAAACATTTATTAACAAGTTTCATTTAAATTAAACCATTTCTACTATTACACAGTATTGCTATATAAAATTTTTGTATACAGTAATACTGCAATGTAATAATACAAATGCTTTAATTTAAATAAAATTTGTTAATAAATGTTTTTCACACCAATTACAACATATTTAATGGGGTGGCCCACTATGCCCCAAGTTCCTCTACAATTAGTATAATATCCAATAAACATAAAAAATTGTATGTGGCTTTAAAAAAAAAAAAGTTTCTCTAAAATCGTGTTAGAAGTTTGTTTTGAGTATTTGTGAATCGTTTTATGTGTTTTTTTTTTAATATCCGTACGTTATTATTGGATTTTAATGAAACATGATTTATTATTTTTGTTATTTTCATTTGATCATTTTTTACAGCAATTTTTTGATTTTCAGAAAAAAGTTTTTCGTGTTTTTCGTTAAGATAGAGTCCAATCCAGTACCAGTTTTTAACAAATCGAATGGGTATATGTCATAATACATTATCTTTTTCTTTTCTCTAATGTAGTAACAATATTACAGTAAATATTATTATAATGCTAAATCTTTTTATGCTGCATTCGCCTTCTTAAAACATATAGTAAAATCCGGTTTCGCTCCCATAAGAGTAATGTATTTTTCCCTGGTTTGAAGACTTCCAGATTTTTCCACTTCATTTGATTTACACATGGTTGATTGGCGTTAGCATAGGGGCTAATAAAGCGAATAACAGCATACTAACTAGTACCAAATTTCAATTCGATTCATTCGCCTTTACTCCCGTTATCGGGAAAACTTTAAAAACCACTTTTATTTATTTTTTCTCTGAAACTAATTAATAAAATAATTTAATGACGATAGTTAATCAAAACTTTCTGACGACAAATAATAAGAAATTGTATGCTCTTTCAAATTTATTTAAAAAAAAAAATTAATTATATCGACGCTTCTAACGAAAACTAACAGATTTCAAATTCCGGCCGCGAAGACTAACAGATTTCAAGTTGCCGTGAATCCTAACACATTTCGCGCCTTTGCCGCGAAGACTAACAAATCTCGCCACTTTGCCAAGAAGACTAGTAGATTTCGCAAATTTTTATTGTAAAACCCAAAAAACAGTTTTCTGAAAATCAAAATTTCGCCATAAAAATGAACAAATGAACGTAACAAAAAACAATATTCTACAATGTTAAAAATACGTTAATTCACTCAAGTTACAGAAAATTTATGATACTGCTCCTATCGTTAAAGCGTTATTAGTGTTAGTTAAAAAGCATCACTTTGAAACTCCATCTTCATTTTAGGTTTTCAATCGTCTAAGAAAAATCAATCCAAATTTTGAAGAAAAAGTAGTAATAATAGGTGGCGATCTTAACGTAAAGGGCCTCGGTATATCCCCGGAGAACCGACAGTTGCTGATCGACAATGTAGATGTAATCATTCATAACGGCGCAGTAGTGAAATTCGTTATACCGATTAGTGAGACTCTAAAATGCAACGTTTTGGGCACCAAAGAGATGCTTGACTTGGCCATGGCTTGCAAGCACCTGAAAGTCTTTACCTACGTTTCTACTGTCTATTCGCACAATTATCGGAAGGACATCAAGGAGGAGTTTTATGAGCCGGCAATCGATTACAAAGGAGCTTGCGATATAGTTGCCGCCGATGAAGCGTCCAAGAACGGTTTATCAAAGGAGACAACTAAAATGTTCATTGACAAATGGGCAAACAGCTACACTTTCTCTAAATCTATAGCGGAGGATCTCGTTAGGCAGTATGGTGAAAAAGCCAACTTTCCCTGCATCGTTTATAGACCCAGTATGGGTAAGTTGAAATTTTATTTTTTGTGCAGGCCTTTTTCGAGGAAGTTAACCCACCCTCGGGAAAAATATACTTTTGCCCCTCGTTGCATAATGTACTATTATTTAATTATCAATTTCTCGTGAGAAACTACCATATTCAAATTGCTGAATGGAAAGATCACTTAAGGAGTTACAGCACGACTTTCCCCTCACAAAAAAATTGCTTTTTAAAAATTGGTATTACTGTAATGAAATGCCATTATTGAAATTAAAGTAAATACATTAACATATTAAACTATATTATTCAACTAGAAATTTATTTTCTAATTTTTTTTTCAGTTGTGCAAAAATGAAAACTTAACAGTTGAAGAGCAAGAGCACTTCAAAAATAGGCGGTCCTACTGTTTCTTTATATTTTGTAACTCCTATTAATATTGATAAAATTAATAAAAAAAAAGAAAATTATGTTGAATATGAATTCCAGGAACTCATTATACTTAAAACACGTATTTTTTTAGTTCTCATAGGTGTGATGGAGCCATTTATTGGTTATTTGAATAATAAAAACGGACCTATGGCCCTGTTCATAGGAAGTGTAACAGGAGTTTTGCATGCTGTTGTTTGTTACGAAGAGCCTTTTGATACAGTTCCGGTAGATTACGCTGTAAACGCTCTTCTCGTCAGTTCACATTACGCTGTAAAGCAATGGTAAATTTTCTTTTCTTTTACATTACATTTATTTTAATAAATTACAATAAATTTGAAAACAATGAAACAGGTTTTTATTTATTTTTTTTATTTTATAAGATAAAATGAATAATTTTACTTAAATAATAAATTTTATTTTATCGTCCAGGGAAACAGACAGGCGTCCAAGAGTTTTTAATTTTGGAAGTAGTACGGCCAACCCCATAACTATAGAAAAGTATTATCGTACTTCAAAATCAATGGTAGAATCCTTGGGAACTAAATATCAAGTATGGTACATGTCAACATACCTCACTGACAACAGAGTGTGCTTTTACATGATACACATCGTTTTGCATTTGATACCAGCCATCATTGCAGATATAGTTCTTTTGATCATGGGAAAGAAAACGAGGTAACTTTATGAGAGCGATTAACTTAATCAGAAAAATAATCAACAAATTAAATTGGACCGGATGATTGTTTGAACGCAAAATTATTTTTCAGAGCGGTGTATTTATGGATAGCAGTTAGTAAGAATCTGCATTGGTTGATATACTTTATGAGTTCTGGCTGGCGAGTACAAGTTACGGAGACGAGGAAGGTCTTTGAAGACATGAACGAAGTTGACCGAAAATTGTTTAATTTTGATATTTGGAGTTTGGATTGGACAGAATTCATTAGCAAATTAATGACTGGACCGAGAATTTGGTTATTGGATGAACCGCTAGATACTGCCGAACAAACAAAACGACATAGCGTTATGTTAAGAAATCTGCACTATACCGTAAAAACTTTATTTTACTTATTTATTGGATATTACCTGATCAAATGGTTTATGCAATATATTTAATTTTATTAAAAAATGGGTCTGGGGATATAAAGAAAAAACAAACCTGGTTTCCTTAAAATCGAATAATAAGATCCTGGGAAATTTCATGATACAAACACACACACACACGCGCGCGCGCACACACACACACACACACACACACATACACACACACACGCGCGCGCGCGCACACACACAGACATCCATACGAACATTTTCTAAAAACGTCATAAAATGATACAACAACGAATTTCTAACATGTTTTTAGAGAAACTTTTTTTTTACTATTAAAAAGCTTCCTCTGTGGGGAAGCAAAAGTAAAAAAATCAGTAAGTGCAGTCAGCTAAGACTGTCATTATTTCTAACATCTCAAATAATAATAGAAGTTGTTTATTTTACATTTTGAGAAATTCTGGTTTCAATGTTAAAATATGCAAAAATGAGAAGAGAGAAAAACCATTTAATTTGAATTTAAATGTAAGAATTTTTATTTATGTTTGGCTTAGTAGTAATTTAATTATTCACTAAATATGATTTCATTATAAATATTCTACTGATACTTGAATAAACAATAACAATATATTGTTCTTTTATTATCTTGAAAAGTACCTAAATCTAAGTTTTTTAAAGTACCCAAATCTAAGTTTTTCAAAGTACCTAAATCAGTTTTGAAGTTTATCAAAGAAGAACTAGAAAATTAAAATCAACGCAGAAACAATAAAATCGTCAAGAATTATTCCAAATTAAAAGTAAACAAAATTTTCACGACATCATCATTGAAGCACTTCATCAAAGAGACCATCTACTTCATTTTGAAAAAAAAATATATATGTATATTTCTCTCCGAACTCCAATAAAACCGCGTAACCGCATCGTCAATTTCAAAAGAACGCGAACGCGCCAGAAAAAGTTCTAAAAGCGTCGATGAAATAAACCCTTCGAAGGTCGGCGCACATATAGAGGAGCCCGTCGATTACGCGTCGTCGCGGCTGAATCTCGACGTCAAAGCGCGTGGCGCGTATCCGAGAAAAGCGGATCGATGCGTGGGCGCGGAAGGCCGGAGCCGATCGGAATTAACCGCGGGCATCGCGTCTTATCTGCGACTATAATGGACTGGCCATGCGTCAAATCGGGGCAACCTCCAAGGCCCCGGGCTCGATTAAAAGAGCACGCTTTTTCCGGATCCGCGTAATGGATGGACTGCGGTGTGCCCGAGGCTCCTCTCGTGACATCCGAGAGTTAGCCGACAGCTGCTGTTTGTTTATTAATTTAGGGAGTCGATGAGAATGGTGACGTTACGCGGATACATTTGGCTTGGCAGTCTCAGAGAATTTACACGGAAAATTACGGTAAATATTGTAACGAAAGATTACGCTAAAACTTTACGAAATATTATGGTAAAGCTTTTAAGCAAAATAACGGTAAAGCTTTACGCAAAATAAACGGTAAAGCGGCACAAAAAAAGAATACGCTAAAACTCTACAAAAATTATTTGCGGTAAAGCTTCACGAAAATGTATAATATGGTATAAAGTTTTACGACAAATTAGAGTAGAGCTTCACGAAAAAATGTCGAGGAAAAACGTTGTCTTGGGACTAGAACTTTTTACGGGAAAGTAATTTTAATTTTTACCTGAATTTGAATTTGACAGTTGACGAAGCTTTATAAGTTTTACAAAATAAGCTCTGTAAAATTCCGGAGCTTTTCCCGTAAGAATACCGAAGCTTTTCTTGTAAAGATGATAAAGTATCACCAGCCGCTTAAGATTCAGGTAAACATTACAGTGATTACCCTGTTAACATTTTCAGAGCTTAAAAATGTTTTTTGACATACTTTTTACGGGTGGAGTTGTTTAAAGCAGTTAACGTAAGATAACTGTTTCGATACGCCAAGTGCATGTGAAAAGTTCGATTTAGTGCAAGTTTCCTTAAAATTAGCTTCATAAAATCAGACTTTGCACATGTTGTATAGAAAAATACAGTTCCAATAAAGGAGCGAGATGATTTTAATTCTATCGATACTATTTTAAATCTGGCGGGGCATAAGCACGAATTTTATGTCCGCTGTAATGGAGCTTGAAAAAGAAGCGGCTTATCGGTAATCTCTCTAGTAGGCTTAAAAATATTGTGCAACGAAAGTTTTACATAATAATAGATTTTATAAAAAAAATGGCCGTAAATTTTTTTATTTATGAAAACAACTGAGAAATTTTTATGAAGATAACTGCTGCATGCGGATGACGCGTACGCGGGAGAAATTCATTTAAAAGATCGACGACCATGTTTTATGTGAATTTGCAACGAAACTCTGTGGATGTCTATGTTTTTGCAATATTTTTAAATCTGAAAAAGGTAGTGAGCGAAGAACTATCGACACGTATAAATTACTTTAATTTAACGAGTTTGTAATAAAATGTGCGGTGATGAGCGTCTAGGTTCTCCATTAAAATAATGTACAATTTCTTTTTATTGATTCATACGTACAGATATAATAATATGTATAGGCATTTTAAATAAAAAGATTCTTAATAGCTCTTTTCTACGGAATGCAGTATTCCTTTCTGTGGATAATAGTTACATTACACTAAGCAACTTTCGCTTTCAATATTTTATTTGAAAAAGAGTCTAACTCTGTCCTGAAAAAAAAATATATAAATGCATAGTTCCGTTCTTTAGCTCAAAATTATAAACATCGCAATATACATTTAAATAACACATGGATATAAATAAAAAATAATTATCATCAAGTTAATTCAGAATAGTAAAATGATACTTCCGCCCAAACAGTATAGCCATTTAATCAAGCTAATCAATTACCTACGCCTCTAGAAATAAAATTTTGTTAAGATAAACCACACTAAATTCCCCGACAAAAAGGCACAATCCACTCTCAAAGTGGCTGACTGCACTCTATAAATAAAATCCGGCATTTATAACTTTATGATGCAGCGCAGGCAGGTATAGGCCGACCGTGCACCGAGTGCATCATCGATTTCCCGAAGCGATTTATTGACAGGCGACCAAAGCCGGTCGAGTTCGTTTCGACACTCGCGCAATGCTTCTTTTTCCTCGGTGAGTGTTTATACACTATCAACGGAAACCTCGGAGCCGCCGGCGGCGCGAGAAGCCCGCGGATTTCCGCATTTCGAAAGCTCCCGCGGATTTTCGTAATTAGTCACACGCGAATGTCTATTATGCAAAGAAAAAATCGGACAGCTTCGGGGCTTCTTTGACGCTTGGCTTTGAATTTTCTGTTCTCACACGGGAAGGTGAGTTTCGAATTTGGCGCCTTGAAGCTGCTGATCAGTGTCACACACGCTCAAGTAGCTTGTTTTGATGTTTTCGCTGATTTGGGAGAAGAAAATTTTGCAACTCTTTGCATAATGAGGACTAATTGAAAGGGCAATGACAACATTAATTTTATTTCATTTTAATGAGTTTAAAGTATAAAAGAAAAATTAGTATTAAATTAGCATTCTAAAAGTAACGCTGTTTACTTATTTGATGAATCAATATGCATTTATTTATTGATTTATTTATAACGAATTAATGAATGTATAGGAATAGGGTCGGCTACCTAAATTATTCGATTATATCCGTCTGATAGAATATTGAAAAGTAATCGACACTTATTTTTTTTTTTTCAATTTAACGTATATTAACAAAAATATTGCGAGTTAAAGTTTGTAATCGACGTGACGTCACCATGGCGGAGTATATCTATATAGTGTATCGACGTGACGTCACACAAACTTTCAAAGCGCGATATCTCCAAATTGAATTACTAAATTAAAAAGAGAAAAAATACGTGTTGATTACTTTTTAATATTCTATAAGAACGATATAAGGGAATTAAAAAAAAAAATTTAGTAGCTGACTCTATTTTCAAAACAAATAAACGAAAAAAATACAATAAAGAAATTCTATTGGTTATACATATTAGTATTACTGTATAGTTTAATTAAATTACACGATAATTATTAAAAAAAAACTTAAATATTTCAGATTTGAATATAAGATCAGCAGCTCAACATTTTTTTTACTCTTATACATAGTTTTAGCTTTTAAGCGGTGATGTCACACATACCGCTTCAATCCTTAACAGCCTGTATATCCCTGCCAGACCTTTCTGTTCGAACGAAAAGGTGAAAAAAAAGTACGACCTGAATTTTTTCTCCACTCATAAATTGATTACTCAACTATCGGTGAAAAACAAATCGCAATGTGCAACATCCACATAGCCGACGTTGCTGCGCGGCGCCGCGCATCGGGAAATTAAGCGGCTGAGACGCTGGAAGCCGTACAGAAGTCGCTTTAAATATTTTTGCATAATGGACACGTGCATAACGACTGCCGTAAGTTGAGGAATGCCGAGAAAAATGTGCGCGCCTCGGTCCAAGCGATCGTTAATAATTTAACGCGAAACGCCGCGAGGATCGCGCGGATCGCGAAGGCGATTCCAGGTGTGTGTATTATCAATCGGTCGAAACGGAGATTAATTACCTTTATACCCACCCTGCCTGCGTGCTAATGGATACCGCTGCTATAAATATGCCTGTGGAACTTTTGGTGGGAGTCGATGGAGGGACTGGTCGCCCGAAACTCGTCGAGTTCTCGGGTTTATGGGTATGATATCATCGCCTGACCTTAAGACGTCGTGGTGTTCTGATCTTCTACTCACTTTTGGCGGTCATTATAGATCCGATTCTTTTTTCAATTACGGGTGGGGTTGTTGTGTTTCTTTGGAGGGTCTCTTGGAGGCGCTTGAAAAAGTGGAGAACGATGTTGGCTAGGAGGCTTTTATTTTCTTGTTGATCTGTTTAAAGAGAACAAAAAAATTGGATTATGCGTGATTTAATTTTTTGTGTAAGCCTGTGATGATGTTTGCGTGTTGTGTCGGATGATCGTATCTTGATTGTGTAATGGCACGAGGTTTAGTTCTTATTGAATTTTGTTGAAAATTTTAATGGATTCACCGCTCGGATTCCTTATACTTTTTGTCTTTGATTGCCAGGGTATTTTTGGAGCTCTCAGAATAGATTTTTTATTGTGCTTTTTAATGCTCGGTTTTCGTTTCTTTTATAGTAATCTTAATTTATTAAGTGACACTAGTTTATTAAAATCTAGAAATATATATTTACGTAGGTATTGATTATGATGGTACCTTCCTATTATTAGATGGAGGATATCTTATAAATATTAAATAAATGAATTAAATTTAAAATTTTTATTTCAACATAAATAAATTCAAGGAGTTATGTACTTTTTTGATGATTTTAATTTATTGTGCTTTTCTGAACAAATTTTCTCTATAAAACACTCTTATAATAAATAATTCTTTTTAAAAGCAATAAAACTTGGGATTTAAAAACAAATATATTTTAATAATGTATTCGTTAAGTTATACACGTACTATTTCTTGTATCAGAAAATTAACAGTTCATTAATTCTTTTGAATATTTCAGACTAAGTAAATAGAATTAGAATTCCAACATTTTTAGAAGCTATTCTAAAATTCTAAAAATAATTTTCTCACCCTCAACATTAAGTATGACCATCTTTCCATCCAGAAGCTAAAAAAAAGTCCATCTAAAATCTTATTTTTTAACTGATCAAAGGAGAATCATGCTATACCCATCTGCAGACACTTAACACCGGCCCAATAAGAAACCCTCTTTAAAAATCGCATCCATCAGTAAGCAAATACCGAATCCTCACCAATCTACGACTAAAAGGAAAAAAAAAAAACAATCCCTAAATATTAATAAATTACACCGCAGCGACGGACCGACAGCATCACTCCAACGACGACAGCATAACAAATCGCGACCTGTCCATTAATCACGCGCTCAAAACGGACGGACGTTAAATCGTCCCGCGGCCAATCTCGGAATCGTCGAAATCCGAGCCCTTATTTATCTCTCAGGTTGTTCACCGCCTGCGGACTATTTGGCTCTCGCCTCGCTCGACCTTCGAGTCCGACTGGGCCGCCGCTGGCTGAAAGGTGCGCGATGCTTATGCAAGGCGCGCGAGGCGGAAGCAAAGCGAAAAAGAAAAGGAGGCGGATGGATCTCGGCTCGGTGCGGTTTCGCAACGGCAGGCCGCGCGCGCGTCTGGAAGCTGTATATCAAAGCGGATTAGAGCGGGATCCGGGCGCGCCTTTCAATTGCTCGCGATTCTGTCCAGCTGTGCGCGAGCTTTCATTTCGCGGATCTTCTTATCAAGCGAGGGAGTCGCGTCCCTCGTATTGAGCGTCATGCACGTGTCGTGAATGGATGGATGTTTTTCTTTTTATAGATTTTATTTATTTATTTATTTATCTATAACCAGAGCACGTCTCGTGAATGGATTTTTTTCTTTTTATAGATTTTATTTATTTATTTATTTATTTATTTATTTATTTATTTATTTATAATCAGGGTACAGATATACAAATATAAAAAAATTATAGTCGTATATACATATAACGTTATACTTAAAGTAACCCAGCAGAGGAAAAGATTTTCCTGTTCGCCGGTCAGGCTTTATATAAAAATAAAATACTTAAGAACTAGATACTTAAATCTAAGAAAATTAAAATAATTACTTGACTCTATAACGAAATTGTGAGGTAGAGAGCAAAAGTGCATCCCTTGACTTGGATCCTAGTAACTTCGTTACTAGGTTGAATGAGGTATGAAAGTTTGCATAATTTCATTGTCATAAATCATAAATACATTCATCAATACCTAATTAACATAGAACTTGCTTTTGTGTAAATTTCTGTAGATGCGTTTGTATGTATTTATCTATTCTGTAGATTTATGTAATTATATTTAGAAGGTTTTTTTTAATGCTCGGCTTTCTTTTCTTTTATATATAGAGTACTTTTAAGTATTAATCTTAATTTTTTAATATAGTAGATATTAATTTTATCTTGTATATGTATTGATTATTAGCATAATCAATACATGGTTATACACTTATTTATATAAAACTGGAATTTAACATTTTATGAGTATATTGTTTATAGAAATGTTAATTCTCTATAGTGGCATATTCTAAGAAAAATTCTCTACTAAAAATTGTAAGTTTAAATAAAGTTTTAGAATAGTTTTAGAGATTATCGACACATTTGCACTAGATCAAATACATAATTTAGAACTTGCCTCGAGAATGGCAATGGAAAAACAATATATGTATGACCTTTTTTTATTTTTTTTTTATTTTGTTATCCTTTACGTAATGTCATTTTTTGGACAAAGTTGTTTTTTACAAGGTACGTTTTAAATTAATTTATTTCGGTTGGGTGTGAGTACATAACTACTTAACTACAAGCGTTACCCAATAGTTTCACTTGCACGACGGCAAATCTCTTCGCGCTTAATTAAGCTTATTTGATCTTTTCATGAAATAGTGTATTCTAAACTATGGCAAACGAAAAATTTTCGAAGTCAGAAACAAGAGATTACTCTCTTATACATATATTGTATAGAGATTCAAAAATCAAACGTTTTGGATCCATGTCTTTTTTTTATAATTTATTGATTATTTAAGAATTTGCATGTAGAAACCCTTCATCTTAAAAAATGCATCAAAATTGAATTTGCGGCTTCGTTGCATAATGACTTAAGCTTGTCTCTGTATCAAAACAAATTTTTAAATACTTTTCTACTATTTCACATGGATTTGAAAAAAAAAACAAAGATAAAATCAAGAAAAAAAATGAAAATACATAATAAATTCAATAAGTAAACGTCAATGTAACCATCATCAGCACAAAGGTACACACGATTCCATAAATATTAAATAAAGTCACAGTGTAGAAAATAAACTGCGCCTGCTTTTGTCGCCGCAAATTTTCACGACAAAACAACCACTTGGCCACACAAAACTATAATATAGCATACCCCCATTCGAATGCAAAGTAAAAAGAGCGCGCAACCGCCGCGACCTCTTTGCATTCGAAATCCTCCTAAACGGCGCAAAAGCCTCGACAAATTTCACTTCCACGCGGCCGGCATTGTCCCCCCTTGAGTGCGTGAAAAAAAAAAAAAAAAAAAGAGAAGGTAAACAGTCTGAGTGTGTCCCTACTGCCTGGGCGCGTTAAAAGAGTCGCGCGGGTGCGACCCTGCGGTCGTTTCGTAAGCGGAAACCGAAAAGTTACGAGCTTGCGGAAAGCCGCTCTGTCGTCGACGCTGACGCGTCTTTTACACTGTCGCAACGGCTGCTGCCGGCAGCTTTGTTCGCGGCATGCGGATAGGCGGTTTATGATATTTCGAAGGTTTTTATTTAACGACTTTGTTATTTTAATCATAATTGAATGCATGTATTATGTATGTATTATTAATCTTGTAAAAATTTATTTTATTGCTAAAATGTATCTTTCTGTTCAAATTTTTATTGCTGAAATTTATAGTGCGGTAATTTATAGTAAAATTTATCAGTTCAAGTTTTCAAATTGTTTCTTATTTCATTATTAGTGGTTACTGAAATTAAAAGAATGACTTTTCCTTTTGTAAAAAGTTGATATTAAGTTAAGACTTTAATAAGACTTTATTCTGGTATGATTAATCATTCTATCACTAATGGTATATTACAGCGATATACTAAGCTTTGTTGTTCATTCATTATTAAAGTGAAAACGCGCTCAATTGACAAACTGTCTTACAGACTATCAAACTCCTGTGAAACACTTGACACTAAAAATTAAATATTTATAGCAAATTATTCCAATATCAAAGAATAGTTTTTTGCAAGTGCACTTTTAGTTTAATTAACGTAATTTCTTTTCTTTTCAATTACTTTTTTAAAAGAAGCATAAAATTCTTTTACGATATTTACCCTTCACGAATCAAATGCGTCATAAAATCCTGACATTGAATTTTTATGAGAGGAACCAGTCAAATTGCTACAATTTGCATGCTTAGAGTATTAAGACTCTGCTATCGATTTTGAAGTTTTATTATTTACATATAAAGAGTACACAAATAGTAGTTCAATTTACACATATAATAAAAAAAAAAAAATAAAAATAAAAAAAACTATGCATTGTCTTAAGAAAGATACTCTAAAATATTCATCATTCATCGCGTAGAACGCATGTAGGTGATAAAAGAAATGATCAAAATTAACATAACCGCAGTGCGTTGTTCGCCAGGACGGACCTTGGGCTGACCTATTCCACGCGTGTCTCATAGCGCCTAGTCGCTCGTAAAACCGTAAAACGCAAATGCGCTACCGCCTTAATTTCTCCGTGTGCTCGGGTCAAGTCTACAGCACCATAAAACCAAACCGACATTGACCCATTTGAAAGTTTAATTCAATCTCACCTTAGGGGTCCCCCAAGCATGTCCAATAATCTACAGCAACGAAAGTGACGACGTCACTTGTATATAGGCTCGAAAAATCGCTCACTCTGCGGGCGACCAAATTAAAAGCCTCGCCGTCAGGACGGATTACAGAGACGTCAAAATTAATCGACGCAATCAATTTGCTACTGTATACTGTAATGAATCGACGCACGCAGCGCACAAACTGCCGTAAAAAGATTCAAGCTAAGACGTTGTACTGTATTTTATATATACGTATAAACGTACATAGATAAATAGATATGGTATAATACCCACATACATGCAGTATATACACTTATGTACACTCGGCTCGAATTGATTCTCGAAGAATAATTTAAAAATTTGCAAGGTCGCATGAAAATTTTTAAATT